>BJKM01000964.1:35057-141688 GCA_015082035.1 Chaenogobius annularis | reverse complement strand
TCTGTGGTCTTCTTGTTTCCACTAACAATGTTTAAAGACAGTTTCTATGCCAGTGCTAATAAACTATTGTTGAAACGCACCTGCTTGTTTTATTTAGTCACATTTTTTTCATGTAAGTAAAACAGGTTGATTTGTAGCCCTATTTGGGGTCTATTAAAACTAGCTATTTTATTGAAAAAAGCCCTTTTATTCAAGCAGCTGGGTCCGGATATTATCCCGTAGTGATAAATACTATTCAAGTGCTTCTGTTCTGTCAGCTGGAAAAGCCAGACCCCATTGTAATTGTACTCCAATCAAGACATCTTCATCACAAGGAACAGAAGTCAGGAACCTGCAGCGCTCTTTGCAGGCAGAAATGTTCTCATTCAAGGGTACAAGAAAGTGGGGCATGGTGCATAGCATTGGGTATTCCTGAAGGCACACTTGAGGGCCTGATGCGCTGCGAGTTCCAAACATTTTTGATGTCATTTAGGTCCTCCTAGAAAAATGGTACAGAGTATAATCATGAGGAGTAAACAATACCTGAATGAAATTGGACATGTGCTTTGTCAAGAAAATCCCAGCTGAAAGGTCCATCATCCTTAAGGTCAGCAAAAAACATCATCCAGTCTTCAATCCCCCTTTTGTAACTGAGCCCACCAGCTCTCGATCCTTTGATTTGGTGTGCTTGCTCCTGTGATAACGCTCTGTGGGCCAGCTCGGTCATCTTGTCCATTGCGTCTCAAATACAGTTGAATATCTCTTAATACAACGTTCTCTGTTCCCGTGTCTGTGCGCAACAGCCTCGGAAAGCTTCATGCTCTGTTGTCTCAACAAAATACCCTCCGATAACTTGTGGGTCGCTGCTCGTGAAAGATGCTCTCAGCCACAAACTCCCCGGGAATAGCCATCTACACATGCATTGATGCAAATCTTGTCATAAGAATCAGCATGCCATATGAAGTTAGGCGCTCGTGAAAAATAGCATCGCCGTATGAGACGTCTTCTCGGCGAGCCTGGGCGTCGGCAGGATCTAGGCGCGCAGGCAGTAACCTCACGTCTTCCTTCCTGGCGCGGATACCATGCTCCAAACACTTCGCATACATCCACGATAACCATTGAGTCTCTCCGGCCCGTCCAATTGATTAAGTATGAAGCTAACGACTTGCTCAAAGTTAGCATACTGACGACGATAGAGTCCATGCGTTTGTAACATTCTCATCAAATGTCTTTAGCTCAAAATATTACCGCCTAAAGCAAGTGTGGCCAATATATCGCCATAACTCATCCAGCATAAAATAATGTTTGATTTTGGTCCCTTGCGTCCTGCATTCTGGTATCTTTTATCCTTTCTTTCACAAACTTCCTGTATATGCTATTTAAGAGCGCCTCCAAGAGGTCACCTGTCGTACCTGCCTGTCAAAAAATATAATAAGAAAAATAATACACATCATAAAGTAACCCATTCCCTCAAGATAATTATCACGTTCCCTCAAAATAATTAAGTCGTTCCCTCAAGTTAATTAACATGTTCCCACGTGATATGACATTTAAAAAATATATTATTATTTCTTTTTTTCACGTGGGAATGTGATAATATATCTGAAAATATGATATTCTGCTAATGTCACCTGGGGGGCTCCGTACAGACATCAGACAAATGTACTGTATGTATGTGTATATATGTATATATGTGTAAATCTATACCTTTATATACAGATGCTATGACAATGGGAAGTGGTATATAATGATTGCTATTTTAAAAAGATGACTATATCTACATGTACGACAATATATGTGATGATGGTAATGATAATGTAACACATTTTTACTCATGCACACATACGCACAAATAAACAAACATACACACACACACACACACAAACACACGTACATCAACGCACACACCAACACGCGTACACGTACAAACACACAGACGCACACAGACGCACACACACGCACACACACAATCTCCCCGCTCTGAAGTTTCTAGACTGTTGTCCCTCTACTTGTCTACTGTCTGTATTGTTGTCTGTCTTTTGCTGTTTTTGTTCTTGTTGTCCTCATTATCGTTACTGTTTGGTATTTGTAAATAAAGTTAAAAAATTAATTAAAAAAAGACAAATGGAAAAAATGACATTTGGACTTCATTTGGAAATGGACGAATTTGACAGAAGCATTCATTTAAATGGAAGAAAAAAATAATAATATATATATCTATATACACTGTGTGTGTATGTGTGTGTGTGTGTGTGTGTGTATATATATATATATATATATATATATATATATATATATATATATATGGCATGGTACAGATCTGCAGCAACACTAGAAAGGGCAAAAAAAGTCAAGTTTTACACTGAAATAGTTTTGTAAAATATCAACTTTTCCAAGTGTAACTTCTCCATGACAACCTCACAGTACAAGAAAGTCAGAAAACTCAAATATTTCGACAGCAAATAATAATATGCTTACAGTTCATCCGGCAGTTCTTTCAGCCTTTACACAGTTTTGGGGTCTATCCGCCTTCTGTCCCCTGTGGAGACTTTGATTTGAAAATATCAAAGAAACAGAGGCACATCTTATCTCCTGCGTCGTGATGATTGACTTTGTTCCATTCGTCCAGATGGCCCACATTAGACAGCCGTGGCAGTAAAGTGGAGCCGCCTTGTTTTGGGGCTGCTCTGTGGGCGCACACATAAGCTGGAGAATAGAGCAGAGTAACTTACCTGCCTCTGCTGACACGAGGAGAGGAGAGTTATTGCTCTAATAAATAACTTGTGTGGTGCCAGGCTCTGATGATGCTTTACAACAGGCTGTAAAAAATCAAAAGGCAGTGCTGCTTTGTTTGCTGTTTAGTGCCTACCATTTGGCCATGCCATATTTGGGGTCACATGTGACTCGAGTTAGGGACCGCTAACCCTGACCTGGGGGAGCTGGGCACAGAGGGGTCACCCAGAGGACTAGTGTAAATCCACTCTTCTGGGTTCAAGCTCATCTGGTGGAGTGCTTTCATGCCCCACATACACAATTTACGAGGGATTCCACTCTGGCAGATGGGACAAGACCAAACCTGTCCCACCAATTTATCTGGTTTTAACTTAATTCATCATGATGAATGACAGGATACTACATGATGAAATTCAGTTTGGGTTTAGGCAGTAGGGTCAGTAGATGCATCCAGAACAACGGCATTGTATGAGTTTGTATACTGCTGCCTAACAATGCTAAATATGATGTAAATTCAAGTGCAGGAATGCTGGATGGTTATAAATTCTTATCATGTGTGCATCTGATATGACGGAATGAGAAATGCTATAATAAATGCAACGGTTTCACAAATGTTTGCACGGGTGATGGAGGTCAATGACCTGCTGTATGCATCATGTCTCAGAGGAACACAGATGACATGAAATGATGTGAAACTGTTTCTAAGAGTCATGCACTGCGGTGCCATGTTTAAGGTTACACGCATTGTAGTAGCTTCATTTGATAATGCATAACCTAAAACAAGATATAATATAGGCCCTATTTTGGTAAAAAACAACACATAAAGCTTGTGATGGGTAAAAAAGTCTTCATTAAGACTAAAACACGACTTAACATTCAAGCATAAGATTAGAGCTCGGTTATTCAGTGAGGTATAATCTGACTTCAAATTGTGACTTGACACAAATGATATTGTTATATTGAAATAAAAGATATGCTTGTGAATTAGAAGCAGATGGACAGACATCGTTTTTCTAAATTTAGTAAAGAGCTTTGAATCTAAACCTGTTTGGGGAAACGAGGGCTGTCCTATGGGTGGGTTTCAGATTCTAAAATGTGATGATGTCATAATCCCAGATGGGGGCAAGAGCCAGAATTCTCTATTGATCACATTGTACTTTGCCATGACATATCCAAAAGGTAAATTCACAAATGTTTAAAGTCATTCATTCATACATTTAATGTATTTATACAAGGAAAACCCCTGGTACCCCTGAACACAGAATAAACTAGTTGTTGAAAGCCTTTTTTCCTGTCTCTGTACTGACACGATGGGATTGTAAGATAAAAAGGTCCTGAGACCTCAAACTGTGAATACCTGATCTGATGTGCAACAAACTTGATAAATAATAACGCAAAATGCCAACTAGAGCCTTACAAACAGACAAAAGGCAGTGCAGTTCTCTTCACACCCAATGATTGCCATTGTACTTTAGAATATAATTCACAGTGGTGAGTTTTGTATCCTCCTCCTGTAATGGAGTTTGATACCAATGCTAAAAAATGGTTTGCCGATGACCTCACAAATAGAGCTCAAGCTGCTTACAAAACAGCAAAAGCAGTCAAATTTCTTCCACACCCAATGATTCCATTGTGACTTTAGATGCTCCTTCTTGATTCAAAATATTCAAGAGGAGTTTTGATAAATTCATGTTGCATGATGAAAGAAAAAAAAAATGGTTTCACATTCTCCAAAACCACTTAAGTCAACCCTGAAAAATTATCTATTCTTGTCACGATTGATGCTATGCTCCTCACAAGTAATATTCCCCATTCACTTCCTCCACACACTGTGAACTTTCTAAAATAACAACGTACAAGACAAAAATGACCTCTTCTTCATAAAGACACTCTTATTGTACCCAAAAGGCTACAATTCTCTCATTCTCACGCTTGAGGTAATAGGTTGAACAAGTACCTCATTACAAATCACTTATGGGCATCTGGAGTCGATGTAGAAATCTCCATCAAGCTCTAGAACAGTACAAGGCTAGTCCAAGCTCTAACCAGAATTGCTCCTCTTAGAAATAAAAAAAGGGTCTTAAATTGTAGAAAACTCATCCTCTACATTCTCTCGTCATGCCTCATTACTATATATGTTCATCTCTAAGGCTCAGCTCTAAGGCTCAGCTCTAGTGCTCTAAACCTCCTGCTCTAAGGCTCAGCTCTTAAGGCTTCAGGTCTAAGGTTCACTCTAAGGTCAGCTCTAAGGTCCAGCTCTAAGGTCAATCTAAGGTCCAGCTCTAAGGTACTAAGGGTCAGCTCTAAAGTCCAGCTCTAAGGTCCAGCTCTAAGGTCCAGCTCTAAGCTCTAAGTCAGCTCTAAGGTCTCAGTAGCTCTAGGCACCTCAGCTCTAAGGCTCAGCTCTAAAGGCAGCTCTAAGCTCTAGCTCTCAGGTTCAGCTCTAAGGCTCAGCTCTAAAGCTCTTCAGCTCAGCTCTAAGGCTAAGGTCAGCTCTAAGGTCCAGCTCTAAGGTCAGCTCTAAGGTCAGCTCTCCAGCTCTAAGGCTCAGCTCTAAGGTCCAGCTCTAGGTCCAGCTCTTAAGGGTCAGCTCTCTAAGTCCAGCTCTAAGGGTCCAGCTCTAAGGTCAGCTCTAAGGTCCAGCTCTAAGGCCAGCTCTAAGGCTCAGCTCTAAGGTCAGCTCTAGGTCCAGCTCTAAGTCCAGCTCAGCTCTAAGGCTCAGCTCTAAGGCTCGCTCTAAGGCTCAGCTCTAAGGTTCATTACAGGAGAAGGACACAGAACTCACCACTGTGAATTATACTCTAAAGTAGAATGCAATCATTGGATGTGAAGAGAAAAGCTCTGCCTTTTGCTTGTGTCTAAAGCTCTCGTTGTCATTTTGTCTGATTATATTGATCAAGTTTATTGCACATCAGATCAGGTATTCACAGTTTGAGGTCTCAGGACAGTTTTATCTTACAATCTCATCGTTTTAACACAGAGACAGGAAAAAGGCTTTCAGACACTTTGCTCCTCCTGTGGAACAAAACACAGAGACTTTTTAAATTAAATAATTTCATGCCTTTTAATGATTTTAAAGCACTGGTCAAGGACCACCCGCAGTGCGATGCACTTGTTTTATATAATTTGATCTCATATTGTATGTGTAAATGAGTTTTTATGTCTTGGTTAATTTTATTGAATGTTTTATTCGTCTTTAAGTGTCCTGTGTGTGTTGTTTAATTTTGTGTTGTGTTTTAACAGGGACCATGAAAAAGAGACATTTTCTCATTGGGTTTTCCCTGTATAAATAAAATTAAAAATTAAAAAATTAAAAATTAAAAATTAAAAATTAAAAATTAAAAAAAAATTAAAAATTAAAAAATTAAAAATGAACCTTAAGTCCAAATGAAGGTTCTTCTGTATTTCTAATTATCTCTTAGTTTGGTGGGAGGGCACCTGTGGTAAATATTCATCATAGTGTTTTGCTTCTGTTAAGTGGCAGTTTGTGAAGGAATTTATATATGAACGGTTCTTCATCGGCCTCGAAGACCTGGTTCTCCTCCTGAGTGGGTCCAGCTCCACTGTCTCTCCCTCGTCCTCCTGTCCGTCCGAGGGAGTCGGATCTCTCCTTCACTGTGGAACTCCTACAGGTTTCTACTTTTTCCCAAAGAGGTTTGGTAGTTTTTCCTGGCCGAGAACGAGGGTCTAAGGACAGGGGGGCTTGGGACATCTGTCTAAGGACAAAGGACGCTGGGACATTTCCAAGTCCCTATGAACATTGTTTATTTTGTTTTCCACTGTAGCCCCTCTACTGTTGTGATTTGGGCGTTACAAAAATAAACTGAATTGAATTGAATCGACAAAAGAATAACAGTTTAAAATGACAGGAAGTAGAGCTGAATCCCTCTGTGATGTCATCAGCATGCGACACAGAGACAGTAGTAGACACTTAACTGAGACACTTTTCTGACAGTTCAAACTCTCGTTGGACAAAACAAAGGTTCTATGGTATTATTGTGTGTAAGATCAGAACTGTTGTGTCATTTATATGGATTTTGGCTCTTGTTTACAGCCTGGTTGCCAGGTAACAGCTGAATGAATGAATCTAATCGCATATAAATATAACATAATGACATATATCATACAATTCTAGACATTAACCTAGTTTAGAGTAGAGTTGTTTGTTTTTGTCCTGATTGTTGAAGACAATTCTAGTAAAACAGTTTAGCCTAAACAGACTCAGTTTAAGTTAACCTTAACTTTCCTATAAAACATTCCTAGTATCTTAATCATTCACCACAGTGAGTTTCAGAGGCCAGAAGGGGAGTTTTTGCAGTCAGGCTAATGCTAACAATAAATAGCATGTTAATAGCCTACTTCCTGCTTTTCAGTGAATAAGCGCTCTATAGTTAGAAGCAGGCAGCACACAGCAGTCTCGTTTTTATCCTAAGAGCTTTTGAATACAATATATCTGTACAAGGGCTCGGGATGGGACCATAACCGGTATGGCGGTGTAACCAGGCATGGTGAGGATGGGGTTCTGATGGTGTTCTGATGGTGTTCTGATGGTGTTCTGATGGGGTTCTGATGGGCTGATGGGGTTCTGATGGGGTTCTGATGGAGTTCTGATGGTTCTGATGGGGTTCTGATGGGGTTCTGATGGGGTTCTGATGGGAGTTCTGATGGGCTGATGGGGTTCTGATGGGGTTCTGATGGAGTTCTGATGGGGTTCTGGTGGGGTTCTGATGGAGTTCTGATGGAGTTCTGATGGGGTTCTGATGGGGTTCTGATGGGGTTCTGATGGTATTGACAGTGCTCATTTATTTTTACTGGGTCTGTGGAAAAAGCAACTCCTTACAGAGTGACAACTTTTGGTCATTATTTACACCAGTTATATGACACAAATGATATAAATAACCAAAGAATAGTCCAAAATCAATTGTATCCATATGTCTATCCCAGTATATAGGCTTTGTTGGCTACTTGTTTCGCCCTGATTTAGCTTGTTTTCCCAAGCTTAATTGTTTTATTTTTATTTTTATTTTATTCTATATACTTGTTATAATGAAATATACAACCACATGGTATACAGTCATACTGTAGTATTTTTGGTCAAGGTTATCATACCGTGAACATTTCACCGTCCCACCCCTAAGTGGGGCAAAACTAATTTGACTTTATTATATGAAGAAATTGGGTACAGCCCCATTAAATGAATCATCCAAGTCGTTGCAGTCGTTAGATCTTCCCTGTCGGGTGTGCGCAGGTTTTCAGCCATGACTGCATATATAAAAGTAAGAGTGAGATGACTAGGCAAGGGGCTGAGGAGGAGCCTGGAGATGTGTGCGCGTGTGTGTGTGAGTGCGTGTGCGTGCATGTGCATGTGTGTGTGGGGGGGGGAGGGGTGGCTGCAGGAATGCCTCTCATGGCTGTCCTCTGGATGACCCGGCCCTCCTGGAGTGTGGGATACACAGGCTGTAATTAGCCTGCTGTAACACTGGAGCAGTGCTAACCGTGCGCCTCACTGGGTTAGCAGTGGCATTGAAGGAGCCCAAGTGTATGTGGACCAACACTTTTGCACACAGCTTGGTTTGACAAAATAATCTTTTGTTTGACAAAATAATCTTTTACTAATGTCTAATCATTGGACGTTAGTTAGAAATACAGGCAGTATTTTAATACCATAGAGCACTAATTTGTGGAAGGCATTGGTCAGCCCCTATAATGTGGTGAGTGATCTTATTTAAGCCATTCGGTACCTCTTTACAGGTACAGGAGTTTAGCTCAGTAGGGCAGACCTTTGACCTTCACGTGGGAGACTGGGGTTTTGAACCCATCTTTGTATTATCCACTGAATACTGACACGCGAGTCTTCTTGCCCATCCATAAAAGTCACTGCACACTACTGCTATCTCAGTTTAATGCATAAATGGCTCCTTTGCTCAAGTTTTTGGAAATTTGCAAGAAGCACAAATAAACACATTGTAGTGAATAATTAGAAGGCTCAGAAAGACATGAGATGGTGAGGAATACCTCTGGACTGCTGCAGACAAATGTTTGGCATGTTTTTTCAGATGGTAAAAATAAGGTACAGCACTTTTAATAAATTACTTCTATCATTCTGAAGCGAGCCCCCGTCCACATCTGCTCTCACAACTGACCCACTTCATCTTCTTATTTAGTTATGGGATGTCCTGGCTGTAAATATCCCTCACTTAGAGTCAGAGATGGACCATTAAAGTGGACAGAAATGAAGAGAAACGCAAGCTAAAAAGTCATGATTGTGGAAAAACACCTCTTGATTTTCATCCCGAATGCCAATACTGCCACACTAATGTCCGCTGTTTCATTGTAATTGTACGTGTCACAGGAAGTGCTATAAACTGCTGTTCTAAACAGAAGGGAAATGGTTTAGATGCAGACTCACGGTATAGGCCGATGCGCTTTGTGATCATAACATACAATAAGTCCCCCACCCCACGGATAATTGTTTACTCGACTCGAGGCTTGCACAGTGAAAGCTAAACTATTAGTGGGAAAATAGGTGTCTTGTAATTCGGATTAAATAGAATAAGATTCTTCGGAAGTTAACGATCTAGGCAACTATAGTTAGGGATAATTGATCTCCATGGACTTAGCTAGACCACTGAAGCAGTTCGCGCTCTCGGGGTTGAAGCGGCATGCTGACGTTAACATATCGCGGATTTTTTCATTTGCTTTAGCCTGAGTGACTAGCGTACACGCCGGTCATCGGCCATAGCAGCTCGGGCTCGGTAATGATACGTTGTTCGCTATATTGTTTTTTAACAATGGAGAGAATGTGTGTAGCGTGTCGTAGAATTGGTCGGCTCAAGTCAATTGGAGTTTGTCTCTGGGCGCCGCAATAGATGTTTTTGTAGGATAATTGAGTCGGCAGATCTTGACTACTTCACGATGTCTGTAGACCTTGTGCTTTGGCTAAAACTCAACCTTTATATGTTTATTTTTTTAATTTGGTTTGCTTCGCTTGCAAGGGTTTTTTCTATCACTGTTGAGGAAAATACGCTATTATCGGAGAGTATGAAATATTATAAGAGCTAGATGGGATATTCTGCACAATAGAATACTGTACATTTAACTCCTTACATGGAGGCTACTTATCCCTAAATTGCACATCTATGTAAATATAAGAAACAATACAAGTTTAAAGTACATGACCCTTATTGCTGATTAATCGTGAGATTGAGTTGAGTTGATCTAGTTCATATCTAAACAATATCACCCTGTTGATTTAAAGTGACTTTCAATTTGAGTTGACATTGTAATGAGTCAGATCAGGGTCTGGGAGTTAATTAAGATTGGACTAGTTTGGCGCTATTTGTGATTGTATCTTTGTTGGGGATCCATTCATCCTTCTCAATAGATAGAGAGAAGAAAATCGTCTCCTTATAGAAGAAATTCTAAGTTAGTAAGGCTGAACTGTTTATAAGGTCAAGTAAGGAGCAGTTAAGTACAGAGCTGAATATATAAAAAGCCAATGAAATATGAATTTTACTGAATTAATTTTTTATTTCTGGGTTTTTTAGTCAAAACTGACCCTGATTCATTCCAGAATGGTTGCTTTGACTGGAAATAATAGTACAACACAATACTATTCATGCAGTTGTAAAGCCACTTGACGCATAAACAAGTCCATCCATCCATCCATCTTCTTCCGCTTTATCCGGGGCCGGGTCGCGGGGGCAGCAGTCTAAGCAGGGACTCCCAGACTTCCTTTACCCCAGACACTTCCTCCAACTCCTCCGGGGGGATCCCGAGGCGTTCCCAGGCCAGCCGAGAGACATAGTCCCTCCAGCGTGTCCTGGGTCTTCCCCGGGGCCTCCTCCCGGTGGGACATGCCCGAAGCACCTCCCTAGGGAGGCGTCCAGTAGGCATCCGGAACAGATGCCCGAGCCACCTCAGCTGGCTCCTCTCAACGTGGAGGAGCAGCGGCTCTACTCCGAGCTCCTCCCGTGTGACTGAGCTCCTCACCCTATCTCTAAGGGAGCGCCCAGCCACCCTGCGGAGGAAACTCATTTCGACCGGTTGTATCCGCGATCTTGTCCTTTCGGTCACTACCCAAAGCTCATGACCATAGGTGAGGGTAGGAACGTAGATTGACCGGTAAATCGAGAGCTTTGTCTTTCGACTCAGCTCCTTCTTTACCACAACGGTCCGATGCAGCGACTGCATCACTGCAGACGCTGCACCGATCCGCCTGTCAATCTCACGCTCCATCCTTCCCTCACTCGTGAACAAGATCCCGAGATACTTAAACTCCTCCACTTGGGGCAAGGACTCCCCACCCACCTGGAGAGGGCAAGCCACCTTTTTTCCGGTCGAGAACCATGGCCTCAGATTTGGAGGTGCTGATTCTCATCCCAGCTGCTTCACACTCGGCTGCAAACCGTCCCAGTGCATGTTGCAGGTCCACGTTTGATGGAGCCATTAGGACAACATCATCTGCAAACAGCAGAGATGAGATCCTGTGCTTTCCAAACCGGACCCCCTCCGCCCCCTGACTGCGCCTAGAAATTCTGTCCATAAAAACAATGAACAGAACCGGTGACAAAGGGCAGCCCTGGCGGAGTCCAACACGCACTGGGAAACAGATCTGACTTACTGCCGGCAATGCGAACACAGCTCCTGCTCCGGTCATACAGGGACCGGACAGCCCTGAGCAAAGGGGCCCGGACCCCGTACTCCCGCAGCACCCCCAAAGGGCACCCCGTGGGACACGGTCGAAAGCCTTCTCCAGATCCACAAAGCACATGTGGACTGGTTGGGCAAACTCCCATGAACCCTCGAGCACCCGATGGAGAGTATAGAGCTGGTCCAGTGTTCCACGACCAGGACGAAAACCACTCTGCTCCTCCTGAATCCGAGGTTCGACTATCGGTCGGATTCTCCTCTCCAGTACCCTGGAATAGACCTTACCAGGGAGGCTGAGGAGTGTGATCCCTCTATAGTTGGAGCACACCCTCCGGTTCCCCTTCTTGAACAGAGGGACCACCACCCCGGTCTGCCAGTCCAGAGGCACCGACCCCGACCGCCACGCGATGTTGCAGAGGCGTGTCAACCAAGACAGTCCTGCAACATCCAGAGACTTTAGGTACTCGGGGTGTATCTCATCCACCCCAGGAGCTCTGCCACCGAGGAGTTTGCCAACAACCTCAGTGACTTCGGCTTGGGTGATAGATGAGTCAGCCTCCGAGTCCTCCGTCTCTACTTCCTCTTCGGAAGACGTGGCAGTGGGATTTAGGAGGTCCTCAAAGTACTCCTTCCACCGCCCGACGACATCTCCAGTCGAGGTCAGCAGGTCCCCACCCGCACCGTAAACGGTGTTGGTGGAAAACTGCTTCCCCCTCCTGAGGCACCGGACGGTTTGCCAGAATTTCTTTGGGGCCGACCGATAGTCCCCCTCCAGGGCCTCCCCGAAGTCCTCCCAGACCCGGGTTTTTGCCTCTGCGACAGCACGAGCTGCGGCACGCCTGGCCCGCCGATACCCGTCAACGGCCTCAGGAGTCCCACAAGCCAAAGAGGCCTGATAGGCCTCCTTCTTCCGCCTGACAGCATCCCTTACTTCCGGTGTCCACCACCGGGTTCAGGGGTTGCCGCCGCGACAGGCACCTGAGACCTTGCGACCACAGCTCCGAGCAGCCGCATTGACAATGGAGGTCGAGAACATGGTCCACTCGGACTCAATGTCCCCAGCCTCCCCCGGGATTTGGGAGAAGAGGTGTGAATTGAAGACCCTGCTGACAGCGGGCTCCGCAAGACGTTCCCAACAGACCCTCACTATACGCTTGGGCCTGCCGAGTCTGTCCGGCTTCCTCCGCCGCCAGCGGATCCAACTCACCACCAGGTGGTGATCGGTTGACAGCTCCGCCCCTCTCTTTACCCGAGTGTCCAAGACAAGCGGCCGGAGGTCAGATGACACGACAACAAAGTCGATCATTGACCTCCGGCATAAACAAGTCTATATAATATAAGGTAGGCTATTATCATTCTATAACTAGTAAATTACCTTGCAAGATGACATCTACTGATCCTAATTCTTCCCATTTAAACAAACCACCAACCACACGTCCTCCTGTGCTTCTCTTAAACAAAACTCATTCCTTTTTCATTAACTCCCCACGCGTTTAAACTCATCATATCTCACTCCACGGTAAAAAATAAACAGCGATGGTGCTACTCTTTTTCCCATAATTACTATATTTGCCCAAGCACTACAGGGTTACTTAGGCAGAGAATCTGGCGAATGGTGATCTGCGTTTAACTCAAAGAACTTAATGAGAAAATGTCTTATTGCTGTGGGGATGAGATGCGCTAATTATATTAAATAGATAAGTCTTAACGCCCACTCCGACGCAGATATGAAGCGGTGGAGTCCTGGGAGATTAATGCCAGGGAAAATTAGAAATGCCACGTAACGGATGGGATGGGGGGGGGGGCGTTAGCGTCGCTTTTAGCTGGAGTTTAGGATTTAATGAGAAAAATTTCCATTGGGTGATATCTGGCGAGGGAACAAGGAGACATAGCTACCTAAAGTGACATATGGGATCATTGGGAAAGCATTTTGTGTGACTTGGAGCTGTCGAATGCATATTTATATAAGGGATTATGAAGGTGACACACCATAAATTTACCTTGATGATAATTGAACCATATTTTAACGTTGTCATCAAAAACACATGTAGAGAGCCGTTTCATTCACATATGTTTGGGCGTTATTTTCAGGGTTGTTTCCGTCTGAACAGACCACATTCTTAAAGGTGCATTATGTTACTTTTCAGGTGGAAAACCTTCCTTTCTCCATGAAGATGTTATTGTTTTGTTTAGAATGCTCCAAAGAATGGCATATTTAATGTTAATAACTCAATATATATATGTATACTAAAAGTCATCAATGGCATATATCTTATTTTTTCTTCATAAAGGCAAGCACATCACTAAACCAAGTATTTTTGCAATTAAACTAATGTAATTGAATAAATAGATGGTATGTTTAAAACCACACTGTGGAACATTGCAGGTAAAGTAATAAGATTGTGTGTCTTGGAATCTGATTTTGGTCCAACTTGCCTACAAGGCATGTGGTGTGAGCATGAGTGATGGTCGGAGCCTCCGGGCAGCTGTGGCTACAAAAGGTTCAACAAGCCTGTAAAGCCAAACACAAGTGCCATTATTATTTTTAAAAATAGCTGTCAATCTTTTTTTTTCATACGTCATCAATTTTCTTAGGTCTTTAATAACCATAAATCAGCCCTTTTAACTAACTAACTCTTAACTTTCATTTTTTTATCACTAAAAGGAGACATTCTAAACGTATTGTGTTTATGTTGAAATGTATTTGTATGTATGTATGTGTAAATGAAACTAAATACAACTTCAGGTGAGTTTTTTGATGAGGAAACTTTCTAATATGAAGACAAATATTGTTTTGAGGGTGGCGTTCCATTTTAGTCCTGGTATGGGATGATTTGGGCCTATTCTAGTCCTTCTTCAGTCTTGATCTAGTCCAGGTTTAGTTCCGGGTTCCGGCCTGGTTTAGTCAAACATTTTAAATAACATTCAAGCTACTCTACATTTATCACATTGTTGTCAGCTTTGTTTCATTTTGAAGCAGCAGGAGTTAGGGCTTGATCTGGGCTCATCGATTTGATCCATGGATTCATTTTCTAACACTTTGCTAACCTGATACAATCTGAGAGAATTCTGAGCCCACCACAGCTGCTTAGGAAACACAACAATAATTTATTACAGCACTTTATTCAAGCCAATTGACTTACATACAGAATATCACTCATTTAAAGAACAAATATTCTGCATTATTTGTATTGTTATAGGAATTTAATCATCCTCTTGAACCTTTGTTTTGGCATTTCCGGTTTTAGAACTTCAAATTATGTATGTATTGAAAAGAATATTATTTAATCAGACAGGCATTTACTTATTTGCTGAACTCCATCTCCTTGCGGCAGACGGGAGAAATAATGCTACACGCTAAGTGGTAAGAAAGGCAATTTGAGGCAGAAATGCAAAGAACAGGTCTGCCAGTGACTTATGGACTAAAAACAATGCAGGAAACTTCCGGATCCCTTTTGACATCCCAATTCTGGGAAGTTGGAAACTGAGGGTTTTCTGAGGCTCCGAGCCAAAGGTACTCGCAAACATGATTATTGAAATAAGCGTGGATTAAGCTACGTACAACTCCAGCTAAGTGTTTGATGAGGGATCAATGTCATAAAATGGCTACAATTGCAAATAAGTATAATTTACATAATATGTATCCTTTAAAGATTGTAGAATTTATGTTTAAATGCACCAACAAACAGGAAATGTGGTCTGTTTTAATCCATTTTCTCACAACCTGCATTTTTAGTTTTGTTAATGCACCAGGTTCTGACAGCTATGGAAAGTGTGTTTATTTGATTATCAGATTTGGGGAGCAAATTGGGGTTGCCAGGTTGGGCATGAATCTGGCAGCCCACAGACACATGGGGATTACAGAACAGGATGATTGCATTTGGGGGAAACGCTCTTAGGTTTATCGAACACAGATTTATCTGATCCTTCAGTAGCACACAGCAGTGAGTGCAGGGCTGGACCAAAAAGGTTTACCAAAGAGTACAACAGAATCCACAAAAGCAGCTTTGAACAGCTTTTAATCAATTTAATACCGGGAGTTACATGTTAAAGTATGACATTTCATACTGTTGAACATAACACACCATCTACAGCAGTTGGAACCATGGGGGGAAAAACAAAAGCTAGCCATCAAGAATCCTTTCCAGGGCAGGCTGATATAAGCATGTTGACAGTTGTAATCAGTGGGGTGAATTTATTAATTCAATCTCTACTGCATCTTCCCGTCAGGGGTGCAGATGACTGGAGCCTATCTAAGCCCCCAGGTCCCAAGATGGCGGTTCATTGAAGCCAAGTGGCCAAGTGCTCAGTGGCGCATGTCTCCAAAAAAATCTGTTTGTTCAGCATTACTTCCTGAATAGGGGCTAGCGCCTCTCACTATTGTGACATCCCTCTGTTCATTAATGCTTCTCTCTTACAAGCTAACTCTCGACAATCTCAATCATTCTTCCTCCAGCTGCCGATTAAATAGCTCAGACGATCAGGTTTCCTGTTTCCTTTTTAGAGGAGACATCTCTCAGACCGCTCAGCATACTCCAGCCTCTTCCAACTCATTTCAGCTGCCATACTCACTAGAAAGTCCTCAAGCACTTAGTCTCTCTCTACCAGGAATTCAGATCATCCTACAGGACAAGCCCTTCTTCATTTCAGACCAAGAATCTGCTTCTTGTCTCTAAGATGAGTAACTTTAATGCACCTCAGGTCAACACACAGAAGTAGCAGACTCACGCTTTTTAATTTTTATGTGACCGTCGAACTCCTTAGTAGTGCGATTCTTTCTCTCGTTCCAAAGTTTCAATGGAAGAAGTCCGTTCTGTCTACTTTTAACAGGTTCTCAGGTCTGTTCGAATTATCGTTCCACTATCATTCCAGACATTCTTTTGGGGGTTCGATTAGTCAGAAAGCACTCATTCGACAACTCCTCTTTCGTAGATCAGTAAGGGATATTCATTACGCCATACGTCATAGCTCTCAAGACTCGTAGTCTACTCTCCTCCATCAATCCGTCACCCGCATTGCTTGTACTCGAGTCATTATAATCAGCCAACTTCTACTCTCTGTCCCAAAATCTGATGCTCAGCACCGAACTTCGATGATCATCCCAATTCCTCTTCTTCAACCTTCAGGAACCATCTAAATCAGACTACCCTCTTATCTATCTTTCATTCCACTCATTCTCAATCTTTTTCAGCTCTCTATTAAGTTCCCTCATCCATCGCTCATAGTGATTTCATTACTATCTAACTCCCTTATAAGGATAAGTATCTCGTTCTCCTCAACCTTTCTCTCTACTCCAGAGCAAGGCGATGACCATGTAATCCACACTGTTTAACGATTTCTCACCCGAACCTCAACCTCATCACTCTCGCACCTCATTCATACCCATGCACTTCCATCAGCTAACCAAGTACGCCATCCATTTATGCCATCCATTCAACTTGAGACTGTATTACCGCACCGCCAACTCTATCGCACTCACTTGCTCTCCGTATCTTCCAATTCATCGCCCAAAACTCTATTCAACTGCACCGGTATTAATCCTCTTCTCCAGTAATGGACAGACTGCTTTTAGATTCCATCCAGCTACTCTTCAGAGAGTCCTCGACTATCCAGCTCCTCTTCTCTTGTGCCACTCAGTTGACATCTTCATTTTCAGCCAGGCTTACGTTGAGATCCAGACCATCTTTGCAAATTTAAAGCCTTTGGGGGTTCTGAATCAGCTGGGCTGATTACCCGAGGCGGAGCCCCCATCCACTGTCTCTCTACCCAGCCAACTGTAATCAATCCATCATCGATCCATCGTCCATCCATCGTCCATCCATCGTCCATCCATCGTCCATCCATCGTCGAGCCATCATCGATCCATCATCACTATTATCAATAAACATTATCTCATATTCCATTTGTTGTGTCGTGGTCCCTGCTAGTGAAATGTAGTTGATGATGTAATCATTGACTGAGGTTCGGGAGCGAGACCACGCCTCAACCTCCTACTCCTACTCCTCCAGCAACCACGCCTCCACTCTTTAACCACACCTCTAATTATCCAGAAGCCCTATTTATACAAGCCTATCCCTACATCTCTTGTTGTCTCTGCTCTCTCGACCCCACCCTCCCACCCCATGTCTCTATCATCGTCACATCACCATCTTAGGAGGAGGGGTTCTGAATCGGCTGGGCTGATTACCCGAGACGGAGCCCCCATTCACAGTCTCTCTACCTAGCCAACTCTAATCGATCCATCATCGATCCATCATCGATCCATCATCGATCCATCATCGATCCATCATCACTATTATCAACTATTTGTTGTGGCGTGGTCCCTGCTAGTGAACAAGTGTTAAGATAAAGTCAGATTTGATTGACAACAAATTACATTTGCCCATTTAGAGGTTCTAATATTGTCGCCCTCATCATTTTCAATATTTTTGGTTTGGATATTTATTTTTGTTATTAACTTTTCAGTTTTTAATTTACATAATATAATTTGGCCTCTATGCACTGATTGCTTGCCATTGTTTGCTGTGCGATTTATATCAAATGAAAAGAAATGTAAAACATAATCATCAATTCTGTGACATAATGGAGTTATGCAATATTTAATTGTATTCACTTTTCTTGTGTGTTATTGTCATATTTGTATCATGTCAATCTTTAATAAATGCAAAACATATCTGTTTATTAATAATGAACATGAATGTAAATGTGATTATAGCTACAACTGTAATTTGATCTGCAGTCCTAAGGCAGGTAACAAAACAATACAACATACAAATAGCAGGTTAATACAATACAAGGAAATTATCACATGTCTGGTTTGATTTTAGCCACAGTTTGAGTTGAGTTTTAAAGCTACAATGTGGGACAATGTGATGTGAACAGATTTGACTTCTGATTGATGATTGGGATAAATTATAACAAAAATAAACCGTACATAAAACAACTGTCTCCTGACCATATAGACATCTGCGTCGATTAACACCACATGTAAGTTCAACCTGGAGCCTGTACTGGAAGCCAAGTCTGAGCATGACTCACTCTGTCCTGACCAGAACCTCCCGCCACAGGTGCTTAAGCAGTTCCACGTCCTGAGTTTGTCATCCTCCAGCAGATGCTGCTCTTACCTTAGATCAGGTTTCTGAAAATATTTTTTCCAGGGGGCCAGATTTTTCGAAGGGGTCCAGGGGCTGTACTACAAAATCCCACCACAATGTTATGTTTTTTCTCTAAAAGATCCACAAACAACTCACAGGGGCACAATCCAACCACAGAAATCAACATAGGACTTTACTTTCAGAGAAGGACTAAAACAGGACTAAAACAGGTCTAAAGCAGGTCCAAAGCAGGTCTAAAGCAGGTCTAAAGCAGGTCTAAAACAGTCCTATAACAGGACTTAAGTTGGACTAAAGCAGGTCTAAAGCAGGTCTATGGCAGGTGTAGCGGGGCTCTCTTTAAAACATAGGCAAAGTCGAATTCCTAGTAGGAGGGGCATGTGAAGGATAAAGGGGAGCCACTCTTGGCTGGGAGTCAGCACCCCTATTACCTGCGCTGTAACCGTTGACAGACTGAGAGTCTCTACTTGGTTGTAACGCTGCAATATATGTATTTTTAGACATTGCTCTTCCTCATTGTAAATTTTGCACAATTTTTGCACTTGGAGTTTGGCACATTAAATTCACCTAAGCACTGGAAATTTGACTTCGCCTTTGTCTTAAATAGAGCCCCACTACATTTGGTGTCATAAGTGGGATATGGCAAGTCGGAAGAAAGGTTCCTGCGAACCAAAGCTCACAGGTCTGAGGTCACAAGGCCGTGAACGACAGCCAGAGGGGGCAGGAGCTCCAGATCCAGCATGGGAGACCGATGAGGATGAAGGGTGGGAGGGGAAACCCAGGCCATCATCTGAACCAGGTCAAGACATGGTGGCGCTGATGAGAACTTTTCTAGCAGGACAGCAACACCGTGAAGGTTTGCTGGCCAAACTCCGGGGACTGATAGCCTCTCTTCCTGCAGCTGTGGAGCGCGTGGCTCAACCTGCATCCCCCTCTCTTAGAAGACCTTATTCAGCACTAAACCTGCAGTATCTCAACGCTCAGAAAGGAGGACCTGCTGCCCAGTTAACCACAGCATCCCAGCGTGCACTAGCTCAACATTTTCTAACAAGGCCCGCCAGACGTGAGACCTACCAAGACCTGTCAGGTACCACCAGTTCTGCCCCAAACCGACGAAGACCTGGTAAGGAGTTTTTGTTTTTCCTGCCAACAGCCTGGGCACAAAGCCTCAGTTTGTCCAGTCCGTAAAGCTAAGGTTAGCGGAGCACGCTATCCTCCATGACCAGAGTCAGAAGGCACTAGTGAGACTGACAGTACTGTGCAGCACTGTAAAAATGTAGTAATTAATGGCCAAGAGGTTACTGCTTTGCTGGACACTGATAATTTCACTTCCCTGATCAAACGTAGTCAGTGCCAGTTAGCAACATGGACTATGGCAGACAGTGGACATTTTATGTGTGAACTGGGATAGCCACCTCTATCCTACTGTGGAGGTTACCGTGACGGTTGCAGACCAGCCCTATCTTGTGACTGTGGGAGTAGTAGGAAACTTACCGGTGGATTCTATTCTCGGTTGGGATTTACCTTTTCTGATGAACTTGTCTGGGGATGTTGCCTCTGGGGGGAATGACGACTATGTTGGAAATGTGTCATGTCCTGTTTTCACCTGGGCACAAGTGAAAGCCAGCGTCCAACCTCTGCCAGAATTGGACAGTAGTCTGTGTGAGGGCGGCACTAAAGGGCCAAGAAAATCTCTGTGTCAGCGACGGTTTGAAAAACAAATGTGGTTTGTGTGGAATGTGCCTCAAAATGTTTCTGTGTTGCAAAGCAATTATGTAACTTTGAAATTTCTTTTTGCCAAGGTGGGGAAAGAAACCAAGGGATTTCTGGGTCAAGAGAAGTTTATTATTGACAATATTATTGGGGTGTTGTACATTGTTGGTAATGAGTGTAAACGTCTGTAGGACCCTGGTCATGCATTTAGCACACACAGTTCCATGTTTAGGTCACCTCGGTCGCCAAAAAACATTCTAACGCGTCAGTTCCAGATTTTATTGGCCATCCATGTATGCTGACATTCACAAATACGCGTCCAGCCTGCCTTTTTGTAGCCTCTTTCAGTGATCTCCACTCCCTTTTGAAGGATTGCTATGGACATTGTGGGACCACGTGATGAACAGCAGTGGACATCAGTACAGGCGTCAACTGGATTTTGTCCATTTGAGCTGTTGTATGGCTGGGATGTTCAGGGTCCATTGAACCTTCTCCGCAAACAATGGGAGGGCCCACCAGCACTACAAAGTGAGCATTGTCAAGTTTGTACTTGAAATGCGAGAGGGACTGTCCAAGTACTTATAGGAGGCAGAGAAGAACTTGCAAGGTGCTCAAAAAGCCCAGAGGGACTGGTACGCAATCGTGAGTTCCAACCTGGTCAGAAGGTGCTGCTTCTTCTGCCATCCTCCGCCCATCAAATTTTGTCAAAATGGCAGGGCCCGTACACTGTCACCCGCAAGATGGGGACAGTCACCTACAAAGTCCTGTATCCGGAGAAAAAGAAGTTCAAACAGACGTACCATGTTAACCTCCTGAAGGGGTGGAGAGAGCGTTCAGTCTAGGCTCTAATAGAAGTAATGTCGGTCAGGAAAGTGGATGAAGATGAGGACGGGGAAGAGCCGAATATGGGACTGGTGGGACTGACCAACACTGCTGTCCCTATGCTGGTTCATTTCCCTCCTGAGCAAGTCAAACATCTACTCCAGATCTTTAAAGAAGTGTCCTCGCTGTTCTGTGCCAAGAACTACAGTCGTGGAACATGTCATCCACCTGAAGACTGGTCAGCCAATTCAACAGCGGCGGCCCTATCAGGTTCCACAGAAGCTTGATGGGAAGCTCCCAGATGAGATCCAAGAAATGCTGAGACTGTGAGTCATTGAACCCTCTAACTATGAATGGAGCAGTCCTGTAGTGATTATGTTCAAGACAGATCACTCAGGATATGAATTGACTTCCAGAAGCTGAACTCGTGTGTCCAAGTTTGATGCATACCAAATGACAAGGATTGATGACCTGCTGGAGAAGATTGGTTCAGCCAAGTACATCACCAGATTGGACCTTTGCAGAGGATACTGGCAAGTGCCCCTCGAGGAGTCCTCACGGCCCTACACAGCATTCCAAACACTGGCTAGACTGATTCAGTTTACTTTGATGCCGTACGGGCTGCATGGAGCACCTACCACGCTTCAACGTCTGATGGATCGAGTTCTCCAGGGATGTTTTCAGCGCGGCTTATCTCGACGATGTCGTCATCTTCAGCGAGACCTGGGCGGATCATGTTCGACACCTCTCCCAAATTCTGAGCAGATCCAGTGAGCCGGTCAAACGCTGAATCGAGCAAAGTGTGAGTGGGCTCGGCAGGAGACACGCTACCTCGGCTACCAGATGCGTTGAGGGGAGGTGAGGCCTCAAGTCGACAAGGTCGAGGCTGTTCTGAAGTCTCCGAGGCCACGCAAGAGGTGCAGTCCTTTCTTGGGTTAGATGGATGGTATTGACGGTTTGCGCCACAGTTTGCAACCATTGCCGCTCTGCTCACTGCACTCATAGCCAAAGACCAGCAAAACCCAGTCATCTGGACAGATGTGGATACAAGTGGATACAAGTGGATACCTCTATGGTTGGCCTTGGAGCAGTCCTGGCTCAGGGGAACCTGGAGAGGAGCGTCCAACAACACTATACTGACTATACGAAGACTACACCAAGACTCATCTCAATAAGTGAGTCCCACATTGTTGCTTTAAAACTCAACTCAAACTGTGGCTAAAATCAAACCAGACATGTGATAATTTCCTTGTGTTGTATTAACCTGCTATTTGTATGTTGTATTGTTTTGTTACCTGCCTTAGGACTGCAGATCAAATTACAGTTGTAGACAACACTAACCCTATACCTGAGTCGCAAACTCCAGCCACGTGAGATACGCTACTCTGCTGTTGAGAAAAAGGGCCTTGCAATCAAATGGGCGTTGGAGAGCTTGCGCTATTACCTGCTAGGGCACACCTGGGCATTTGCGGCCCCAGGGGCCGGATCAGGCCCTCGGCCTGTTTTAATCCGGCCCTCCTCCCCCCGGGGATCATATGTGTTTTACTCTTAGTTTCTTTTATTTTTATTTTTTAACTGCCTTGGCACTGTAACATGTGTCTACACTTGTGTCCTTAATAAAGATAACATGAAATGAATGAATAATAGATTCAGTAGCCAGTATTTTACAGAATTTTTTTACACCAATGATCGCGGGCCGGCCCTCCGCCACTCGCCTGGATTCCAATATGGCCCTCGAGGAAAAATAACTGCCCACCCCTGTGCTAGGGCATGAGTTTGATCTGGAAACTGATCATCATGCCCTGACGTGGATCAATACCATGAAGGATCACAATAGTCACCCAACCAGATGGCACCTTACACTTCAGCCTTTCAGATTCTCCACTCGTCACCGTGCCAGCAAGATGAACGTTGTAGCTGATTATTTGTCCAGGTTGACCCACAGTGCGAACCTTTCGGAGGGGAGGGATAATGTGACGGAGCCAGTCTGTCTCTGTTGGTAGTCTCTGTGTGTTTGGTGAACAATAGTGAGGCCTGTTCTTGCCCGCCGCGCACAGCCCAACACACACTCGTTCATTTCCCGCTTTTCCCCGCTGTATCATTAGAGAAACCAAAAAGGAGTTGGAGAAACAAAAAAGGAGTCCTGTTCGTGGTTCTCTATGGACCTCCTGGTCCCTATTCAGAGTTTTTAACAGAGTTCTCAGACTTTATATCAAAATTGGTGTTAGACTGGGATAAAGTAGTGATAGTTGGAGGTTCAATATCCACGTGAACGTAAACGATAACTCTCTCAGTAATTCTTTCAACGCCCTTAGATAGCATTGGTTTTGCTCAAAATCTAAATAAACCAACTCACAGTCACAAGCACACTCTAGATCTTGTTCTAACATATTGAATAGAGATTAGTGACCTCATTGTCTTCCCTCAAAACCCTATACTGTCAGATCATTTCCTAATTACCTTTCAGTTTGTTCTTAAAGATTATCCAACTCCACAAAATAAAGTCATAATGAAAAGGACAATATCGGGAAAAATCTCAAAGTTCAAAGAAATAATAGAGCCAATATTCAGCGACATGTCATGTGATCCTGCTGAGAACGGCCTTTGTCCCAGTATAAGTGATCAATTTGTCGACTTGACCATGAATTCTCTGAAGTCCGCTCTTGATGTTGCAGCTCCGCTAAAGCAGAAGGTCATTAGGCCAAAATGTGCCTCCCCATGGTACAATGAAGAACTGCGTTCACAAAAACAAAGAGTTAGAAAATGAAAAGACCATTTCGTCGCTCCCATCCCAGGAATCCCTAAAAGCATGGAAAATCTGCCTACTGTCCTATAAGCAGGCTCTGCGTGAGGCCCAAACCAGATACTATTCAAATTTAATAGAAGTCAACAAAAATAACTCTAGATTTCTTTTCAGCACTGTAGCCAGGCTAACAAACTGTCGCTGTACTGGCGCAGTAGAGCCCTCAATCCCAGCTACTCTCAGCTCTAATGATTTTCTTCTATTTTTTAACAATAAAATAAAAACAATCAGAGATAAATTAGATCAAACTACAGCCCAAGCTGTAAAACTAGTGTCCCATATAAATCCATCATCAGTAACACTAGAAAGGTTCACTGCTGTTGATCAAGCAGAGATAACTTCAGCCATTATGTCCTCTAAAATGTCATCTTGTATTCTAGAGCCGATTCCAAGCAGACTCCTCAAAGACATTCTCCCTCTAATTATAGATTCTATTCTTAATATAATAACTACTTCACTAAAAAGTGGTTATGTTCCTCAGTCCTTCAAACATGCAGTCATTAAACCGCTTCTGAAAAAGCCTAATCTTGATCCTTACCAGTTGATAAACTACAGACCTATTTCAAATCACCCTTTATCTCTAAAATCCTGGACTCAATCGTGGTTCTATTGGACCTCAGTGCAGCGTTCGACACCATCGACCACAACATTCTACTGCAGAGGTTAGAATCTGATGTAGGTGTCAGAGGGCCAGCCCTCAGCTGGTTTAAATCCTACCTATCGGATAGGTACCAGTTTGTTAATGTAAACCAGAGCTCCTCACCCTGTTCTAAAGTAACGTACTTTTGTTCTAAAGTAACTTACTTTTCTAAAGTAAAGCCACAGGGTTCAGTTCTCGGTCCAATTCTGTTTGCTCTTCATATGCTGCCGTTAGGTAACATTATCAGAAAGCAGAGCATTAACTTCCACTAGAGGTAAGATCTTAAGCCCGAGCCCGATACTATGGGATAAACTGAAATTTCGGGTTTGCTTCGAGCTCGGGCATGCAAATCAAGTTAATTGGTCGGGCTCGGGCTGGGTTGGGCTTTAATGCCCGCGGGCCTGGGTCGAGTCGGGCTGGATTTTTTAGGCCCGATCTTACCTCTAACTTCCACTGCTATGCAGATGACGCACAGCTGTATTTATCAATGAAACCCGATCAGACCGATCAAGCAGACAGACTTGGTGCCTGTGTGAAGGATATAAAAACCTGGATGACACTTAATTATCTGCTTCTTAACCCTGAAAAAAACGAGGTCATCGTACTAGGCCCTAATCATCTACGAGACGCTTTATCTGAGCAGATAGTCACACTGGACAATGTCAGTGTAGCCTCCAGCTCAACTGTAAGAAACCTTGGAGTCTTATTTGACCAAGAGCTCTCATTCAAAGCACACATAAATCAAGCCTGTAAAAACAGCCTATTTCCATCTGCGTAATATAGCCAAAATCAGAAAAAATCTTGCCTAAAAGCAATGCTGAAAAACTTGTCCATGCGTTTGTAACATCTAGATTAGACTACTGTAACTCCCTGCCGCAGCGTGCCCTAAAAGCGCCATAAAAGCTTTCAGCTGGTTCAAAATGCAGCAGCAGGATTACTAACAGGAACTAAAAGAAGAGAGCACATTACGCCGGTGCTCGAGTCTCTTCACTGGCTCCCTGTCGAGTTTAGAATCAAATTCAAAATCCTCCTCCTGATTTACAAAGCCATAAATGACCTGGCCCCATCCTACCTCAAAGATGCTATAGTACCTTATCATTCAAACAGAGCACTTCGCTCTCAAAATGCTGGACTTCTGGTGGTCCCAAGAGTCTCTAAAAGCACAGTAGGAAGTAGAGCGTTTAGCTACCAAGCTCCTGTGTCTCTTCATTTAAGACCAGGCTTAAAACGTTCCTCTTTGAAATCGCTTATGGTCAGGCCAGTTAGGAACAGAAAAAAAAACCTACAGTTCCCAGCTATTCTGCCTAGGAACAACTACTGCTGGGGAAGTATGGCAGCTTGAGCCCTATCCTCTGTTCCCTACTACTTTTCTATCAAACAATATTCAATATTTAATTTCACTGGCAATTTGTTCATCACTTTCCTTCTTTTTCTCCCACTTCCCCGACGGGAGTGGAGGCAGCACATCAATGAACTGTGGATCCAGATGCTCCTCAACTGCCTGGAGAAACGGTCTGCCTGGAGAAACGGGCTCTACTCCATATGAACGGTTCTTCATCGGCCTCGAAAAACTGGTTCTCTTTCCTGAGTGGGTCTAGCTCCACCGTGTATCTGCAAATTGAGGCGCGTCTGCCTGTCCGTCCGAGGGAGTCGGATCTCTCCTTCACTGTGGAACTCCTACAGGTTTGGTAGTTTTTCCTGGGCAAGAAGGAGGGTCTAAGGACAGGGGAGCTTAGGACATCTGTCAAAGGACACAGGATGCTGGGACATTTCCAAGTCCCTATGAACATTGTTTATTTTGTTTTCCACTGTAGCCCCTCGAGGCAACTACTGTTGTGATTTTGGGCGTTACAAAAATAAATTGAATTGAATTGAATTGAATCATTCATTCGCACCACACGCATCACTGACATATTTCCCCGCACTCCTGACACTAATTTGCAAAGGGTGCACACTTGCGCGCGTTAGGATAATTATAATAATCATATACTTGCAGCCTCGCTCCTCCGATGCGGCGTGTTGGACCAAAACCGAGCCAGTCCGTCCTGGTAGTTTAAATAGGCTCCGTTTGCGCCGTGGTCCTAACCATGTGACATCCATGATGTAACTACAGTTTTACTCATTTCTATTGCATTATTTTGAACATGAATGTATAATTAATGAGGTCCTGCTTTGTAGGAAGATGCCACACATGTTTGTTGTACATTTATTTTGGGTTTTGATTATCCATGTATTTTGTTCAGTGGGAGGGGCAAGAGAAGGATAAGGGGGAGCCGCTCTGGGCTGGGAGTCAGTCTGTCACTGGTTACAGTGCAGGCAACAGGGGTGCTGAGAGTCTGGGATAGTTAAAGGAGACATAAGTTCAAGTTTAACTCTACTTGGAAATGCTGTAAATATGTATATGTATTTTTGGACATTGCTCTTCCTCACTTTAAATGTTTCTACCAGTTTTGCACTTGGAGTTTGGCACAATAAATCCACTTGAGCACTGGGAATTTGACTTGCCATATCCCACTTCTGACACCAAATGTAATGGGGCTCTCCTTAAAACATAGGCAAAGTCGCCTTCGGGTCCACCTTGTCTGTTCGAATTATACCCCACTCTCATTCTCGACAACACCTCTTTAGTAGATCAGTAAGGGATATTCTATTATGCTGTACCTTATAGTTCTCTAGACTTAGTCTACTCCCCTCTATCAATCCGTCACACAAATTACTTGTACTCAAGTCACCATAATAAACTCCTACTCACGATTTGTTGTCCTGAAATCTGACGCTCTGCACCGAACTTACTTCGACGACCGTCCCATTCCTCCTCTTCAATCTTCAGCAACCATCTTAAATCAGACTACCCTCTCATGTATTTTTCATTCCACTCATTAACTCCACTTCATTACTAGCTGCAGTTTGTCAAATCCAATCTTCCTGTAAGTATTCTACTCACCTAAATCTTCTAACTACTCTGGAGCAAGGCGACTCCACCATGTAATCCATACTGTTTTAACGATTGCTCGTCCGAACCTCATCCCCATCACTCTCGCACCTTATTCATACCAGTGGTAAGGAGGCTGATATTGAGTTCTCGCTAATGAAAGTGGTTGGAAAGACGAGGCCCTCCATGACACATTTGTGAATGCTCAATTTTACACTCTTAAGGATGAACTGGCTTATCGAGATGTCCCCTGTGGATTCAATGCTCTCATTGATCTAGCCATTTGAGTTGATAGGAGATGAGTGGAAGACAACCTTCAATAGTGAGAAGTTGTTTCTTTTTGTAGTACGATTCAAATGTGGATTGTAGTTGGTCTTGTTTGATTAGAATTGCATTGTTCTGGTTGTCTCGTATTTTAGAAAATTGCTCTCTCTGCCTGTTGCTTTCTAAGCTTCCAAGATAGCAATTGTCACCGGGCACTGGGATGCTCTATCAATCATCTCACTTCCCTCTTTTGACCCTTTACTCTGTTCATCAATCCTCCTCTCTTACAGGCTAACTCAACAATCTCAATAATTCTTCCTCCAGCTGCCGATTCAATAGCTCCGGCGATCAGGTTTCCTGTTTCCTTTTCAGAGGAGACATCTCTCAGCGTGCACCTCAATCCATCGTACATCAATTGATGCATCGAAGACTGCTCAGGGCACTCCAGCCCCTTCCAACTCATTCCAGCTGCCATGCGGACTAGACAGTCCTCAAGCACTTAGTCTTCTCTAGCAGGCATTCAGATGATCCTACAGGCCAAGCCCTTCTTCAATTCACGCCAAGAATCTGCTTGTCGTCTCGAGTAACTTTTATGCACCTCAAGTCAACACACAGAAGTAACAGACTCACGCATTTAATTTTCATGTGACCATCAAACTCCTCAGTAGAACGATTCTTTCGTTCCAAGGTTTCAAGGGAAGAAGCTCGTTTTGTCTACTCTTAACAGGTCCTCCACGTCCGTTCGAATTATACCCCACTATCGTTCTAGACATTCTTTTTGGGGTTCGGTTAGTCAAAAGGCACTCATTCAACACCTCGTTAGTAGATCAGTAAGGGATATTCTTTTCGCCGTACCTCATAGCTCTCAAGACTCGTAGTCTACTCTCATCCATCAATCCGTCACCAGCATTGCTTGTACTCGAGTCACTATAAATCAGACAACTTCTACTCTCAATTCGCTGTCCCAAAATCCGATGCTCAGCATCGAACTTCGATGAAGTTCGACGAAATTCCTTTTCTTCGATCTTCAGGACCCAACTAAATCAGACTACCTTCTCATCTATCTTTCGTCCCACTCATTCTCAATCTCATTCAGCGCTCCATTAAGTTCCCTCGTCCATCGCTCATAGTGATTTCATAACTATCTACAGTTTGTAAACTCCTTTATGAGGATAAGTATCCCGTTCTCCTCAACCTTTGTCTCTACTCCGGAGCAAGGCGACGACCATGTAATCCACACTGTTTAACGATTGCTCGTCCGAAACTCAACCCCAACACTCTCGCACCTTATTCATACCCATGCACTTCCGAGTATGAATAAGGATGGCATAAAGAATGAATATGGATGGCATAAAGAATAAGGGCATGTCTTTATGCCATCCATTTGACTTGAGAATGTATTACCGCACCGCCAACTCTATCGCACTCACCTGCTCTCCGTATCTTCCAATTCATCGCCTAAAACTCTTTCAAAACTCTATTCAACTGCACCGGTATTAATCTTCTCCAGTAATGGACAGACTGCTTTTAGATTCTATCCAGCTACTCTTCAGAGAGTCCTCGACTATCCAGCTCCTCTTCTCTTGTGCCACTCAGTTGACATCTTCATTTCAGCCAGGCTTTATGTTGAGATCCAGATCATCTTTGCTCATTTCATCGATGTAGTTGATGAGTGAAATGTAGTTGATGATGTAATCATTGACTGAGGTTCGGGAGCGGGACCACGCCTCAACCTCCTACTCCTCCAGCAACCACGCCTCCACTCTTTAACCACACCTCTAATTACCCAGAAGCCCTATTTATACAGATCTATCCCTAAATCTCTTGTTGTCTCTGCTCTCTCGACCCCACCGTCCCACCCCATGTCTCTATCATCTTCACCGTAACATATCACCATCTTAGGAGGGGGGGGTTTCTGAATCGGCTGGGCTGATTACCCGAGACGCATCCCCCATCCACAGTCTTCTCTACCCAGCCAACTCTAATCAATCTATCATCACTATTTATCAATAAACGTTCTCTCATATTCCATTTGTTGTGGCATGGTCCCTGCTAGTGAATTTCTCTTTAATTTCCTATTACATTTGAGGGTTCCCATTTTCTGCATGTTTAGCTTCCAAAAGTTTTAATTTGTTCTGCAGGTCATTTAGGTTTTTTTGCCTTTATTTCTTTTTAGCTGAGGCGAATGCAATTACCCTGCCCCTCAAGACTGCCTTTTGCTACATTCCAAAGGATGGGTGGGGAGGTATCACCATTATCATTATCTTCTATATAGGTTTCAATGTATTTTAGCCAATGTCTTTTTTTATTTTAAACTGGGGGTCGTTGAGCAGACAAACATCAAATCTCCAGAGTGTGTACTTCCGTTTCTGTTCCAAATCTACGGTGAAGTAAATAGGGGCATAATCACTTAGGTCTATTGTGCTTATATCTGCCTCTGTAATTTTTGACCTATCTTTATTGAAAATAGTCTATTCTAGTGTATTTCTTATGTGGATTAGAGAAATGTGTATATTGGCGGCCCTTGGGATTAATCTCTCTCCAGATATCAATCAGTCCTTTTTATATGAATTATTTTGTGGAATTCATTGTTTATAGGTTTACAAGTATTTCAGAATCAGAATCAGAATCAGAATCAGAAAGAGTTTATTGCCATTGTCAATGAACAAAATTCACAAACATAGGAACTTGTCTCGGCATTAAGGTGCAACATAAAACACTGAGCAATAATAAAACAACATATATTCAATCAAAAAAGGGCATGCATTAAGAAACAATTTAAAATTACTTTACAATAAAAATAAAAATAGGCATTTCTATGTACACAAGTTTACAGTTATGTTTAAAGTTGTCGTGCAGAAAGTGACAGTGCAGTGAGTGGTCGAATATTGCAGTTAAAGTGACAGGTGTTTTTTTTTGTGAGCTTGAGACATCCAATATCGGCTGGACATGTAGGTTCCAATCACCGCCACAGATAAGGGTTCCCTCAGAGTACTTTGCAGTCAGGTCCATAACTTTATTCTCGAAAGTGATGTTGCTTCCTGGGGGGGCATATACGTTTATCAGAGTAAACATACTTCCATTAATGGTTCCTTTGACCAGTACAAATCTGCCGTCTTCATCTTTGTGATGTCTGTTCAAACATTATTCTGGTTGAAATCAGTATAGCCACTCTCCTCTTATGTTTGCCTGTATGAGGAATGGTAAAGTCTGTTATAACCAAATTTAGGTTGTATGAATGGGTTTCTTGAAGGTATATAATATAATATTTCTTTTCGCATCTTTGTTAGTAAGACTCAACTTGCCATTAACATTAAAAGATGCCATTCATCATTTTTTTGGATGCCATTGTATTAATGTTGAAAATCATTGTAGTAAATCTGCTTTTGTTACACAACTCTGTAGTCAACCACAAACACAGGAACCACAACAGTGGTTAGTATGTTCACTGAGGTTCATGAACAGGACAACGCCTCCACCTCCATCTTCGAACCACACCTCTATTACCCAGAAGCCTTCTTATACCAGTCGAATGCCTCAGTCATTACTTGCTTGTTCTCTTTAACATACCGTCACGCAGATGCATTACCACCAGCTAACCATTCTCAACCGTCCACGAGCATCAAGGACCAAGAGCTAAACATAAACCTATCAGAATCGGATACCAACCTGTTCAGTCCATTTCAGGGCCTCAGTCGCCTCCCGGCCTCCGCCAACGAGACTGTCCAGCAGTGCGCTCCGAGGTACGTGAAGCTAGCCCGAACATCATTCAAACTTTGTCATCACTGCAGCCCTCAACATCCAGTGCCCACGCACGCCGGCACTACCTCCACTCTGCTCTTCTCCAAGCACCTGTCTGTCGCCATCGGCCTCAGGCATCGTGATCTGCGCATGTCTCCACAGCCGTCTCCTCCCTGCTCCTCCCGGCTCCTCCACATATGGGACTGGACTGTGGCCAGCCTGAAGCACAAGCTTTTTTTACATGGCCATCATTTAGTCCATCCTCACCTCCTCCATCACTGTATGGTATGCTGGAGCCACAGCCAGGGACAAACAGAGACGACAGCACATTGTGTGTTCTGCTGAGAAGGTGTTTGGCTGCAGACTTCCATCTCTGCAGGACCTGCACGTCTCCAGGTCACTGGGACAAGCAGGTCAGATCACAGCTGTGCACTTTTCCTGCTCCAGCTGCAGCCACATTCACGCTCCATGCTCCCTTTGTTTTACACAGGCACAGCCACAAATGTGCATCTTGTCACGTCTATATTCAAATAAAATAAACCAAGAGCGAAACTAGACAGAAGTTCTTATGCTATTTGTGGAAGTTCCGCTAACGGCAACAAAACACTTTGACATAGGTCTCATTGAGTTTTTTGCTTCTTTTCATGTATACAATCATCTCTCCAAATGTTGTGGCAATTGGACATTTTTTTAACTATTAAGTGAACTGTATCATAATAGTTGACACATTATTGTAATCATTGTAAGGAGTTGTACAAATGATTAAAATTCCAGCCCAATCATATGAAGTGTGTATCTCAGAGCATTAATTGCACTCTTGCTGACCAATAGTGAAAAATACAAAATATCTGTTATTTACTATTTTTCATGGCGCCCTGAGGAGAATATACCCCCTAAATTTCAGACAATCAGACCATGTTGACTTTTCACATAATAGGTTGGTCATATGGTTGGGTTAGGGTTAATAATATTAATTATTTATAATCAGGTCAAACATTAGTGGGTGAAATTTGAGCTGAGTAGGCCAATGCGTGTGGCCGTGACATGTCATCGAAAAAGCAGGAAATGCACGCCGTCAAAAAACGAAAAAGGAGTTAAGACAAAAAATGGCTGATTATTTAATTTCAATGTCTCTGGATGTGTGTTGTTTTGAGTTCAATTGGACAAAAAACCTAGGACAAGTACTTATTTGAAATAAACAAAGTCAAAGTGACAGCACAAGTTCAAACCAATATGGCCGACTTCCTGTGTGTCATACAGCAAAGCTGCCTATTGTGTTTTCCTTGTCACAGGGAGCTCTATCACTGTTCCAAAATTTCATGTGCACAGGCCAAAGTTGATGTGTCTCATTTAGTTACTTTTTTTGCTATCGTGTCGGACGATCTCTCAAGCAAAATTTGCAAATTTTTGCCAAGCTGATCACATCTGTACCCCTATGTGGAACTTTTCGTCAACGTTCAGGGGGTCAAAAATGCGATAACAAAACAACAAAAAATTACACATACATTACTGCCCAGTTTATACTGATAGTTTGAATGTATGTACGTGTACACATGTTTGATACAGATGTGGATATTAAATTGCTAATTTGTGTGCAACCTATAAAACCTGAACTGATACAGACGAAATTGCTTTGTTACATGAGACAGAATCCCATCTCACGCACCTACACCCGCACGCACACACACACACACACACACACACACACACACTCACACACTCTTGGGCACAACACACATCACTGCACAGACATAAACACATCACTTGGTGCGTATAAGTTTCATGCTTCTGCATCTACTTTTGTTTATTGTGTTTTTTGCTGTATGTTCAATGTTGTTTTAATAAGCTGCTCAAATAAAAAAAAAGAATGAATGAGACTTTTGAAACACATTTTTATGAATAAAGTGTAATATTGATGACAATCTAAAAATATGGTTTACATTAGGGTCTTATTTTTTTTGTAATTCATATTTTGAATTCTATTTAAATTTCTTCACAACTATCCATGATGTGCCACTCTTCTTTGTATCTTGCGTCTCTTATAATGGTTTGTTCTGTCTGTAATGTACTAGTATATTGTCTGTTGGTTATTGTTATTGTGGTTCTGTCTTACCTGCACCTGTATTTGTCTACTGCATCACTAAATAAAGGGGAGAAATATAAATAAATAAATAAATAAATAAATAAATGTCTATCTGCAAAATGGAAACCCATCAGTCCTGGACCATCTGCAGCCTGACCACAAATTTCCTTCACTGCTCGAGATTTCCATTAATTCCCAAAGGGTTTTGTAGTTTGTCCTCACCGAGGAGGGGTCTAAGGATAGACAATGCTGGGACATTATCCATTTGCTAATTTGCCTATGATCAATGTTTAATATGCTACTTTCTCTCGCCTTACAAAAATATATTGAATTGAAAAATTCTCAAACTGGAGGCTACTAGACAAAATGTTTTGCAAAATTCTGAAATATAATCATGTTCATTACATTTTAGTCCAATGTGTCGTCTAACCTGTCCTATGCTTTCAGTCCAAGCAGCAATTTTGTTGCTGAATGGTGGAAGGTCTTGGAATCTGATACAGCCTGATAGTAAACACTGTTCTTCGCATTAATCTTCTTTTTTTTTTGGTATTTACAAATACAAAACAGAAACAATAATGAGGACAATAAGAACAAAAACAGTAAAAGACAGACAACAATACAGACATTATACAAGTAGAGGGACAACAGTCTAAAAACTTCAGAGCGGGGTGATTGTGTGTGTGCGTGTTTGTTCATGTGTAGGTGTGTGCGTGGATGTTTATTTGTGCATATGTGTGCGTGAGTGTATGTGTGTATGATTTCAAACAGAGTCAAAATTTGTTACATTATCATTACCACATATATTGTTGTACATGTAGATATAGTCATCTTTTTAAAATAGCAATCATTATATACCACTACCCATTGTCATTGCATCTCTCTATATATAATGTATACACACACTATATATATATATATATATATATATATTATATATACATAGGTACATACATATACATAGATAGATCTAACATACATACATATACATACAGTACATATATACGTGTCTGATACTCTCCCCCGCATCATTTCTGCCCCTTTTTTTCTTTTTCTTTTTTTTTCTCCCCTGTTTCATGTTTAGTGTCTAAGGTGCATTAAAAGAAAGAGGACATTTTACAAGCGTCTCCACTTGGGACAGAGATGCTGTCCCAAAGAAACCACCTCTCGTCGGTCATTCATAGCATTAATCTTTCACATGATAACATGCAAACTCCACACAGAAAGGCCCGGTCGGCCTGAGAGTTGATCCCGTTCTCTCATCTAATACTAACGAGGCCCAAATTTACTTAAACTGCCAAGATTAGATGAGAATGGGGATTTTCAAGGTGGTTTAATATTACACAATTACACAATTACACAATTGACATTGTTTTATAGAAAAACAAGACGTTTCAACTCTCATCCAAGGGTCAGTCTCAATCTGTGGCTCGAGTCTGCCCTGCCCACCGGGTGGAACCTCCTGTTTACAGTTTTGCTTGAAACTGATTTTCTATGTATCTTAACAGCCTTGTAATGGGCTACGAAAATCCACAGCGGTGTGCAGGGCGTTGAACTGACCAGCCCCTTCTCTGTAATTCTATGTGCCTTTCTTTCTGTGCTCACAGGAAGGTCTTTATGCTTGAAACTTCCATCTATTACCCCAAGAGAGGGAAGAGGAGCCTGATCGGATCTCTGCTGTACAGGAGCCGTGAATCTCCTCTGCCAGGTGCATTTAGCCCGTGCTGTGATTAACGATCCGATCCAGAGAAGGCTAACCTCACTTGGCACCGATGATGTTTACATGCCACAGAAACAAGGAAAGGGTGAAGACGACAACTGTGAACTTTGAACCGCACCTGGCTCATGTTATCAATCACATTATAGAAAAATTGTGATGCCCCCATAACATAGCGCTTTATGATCTAAGAAGACAGGATGACTACAAAGATCTACATCATTTTCTTTGCTGAGAGGCCGGAGACCTTCTCTTATACACATATTATGCAAAATGTTGAGCTTTTGACAATTTTCTAACATTCCCTCATCAAAAACATGAATCCTGTATACAAGCTGGTCTTCTCTGCTCCTTCCCTGAGCCTCAGAAAACACTGAATCCAATTTCCCAGATTTGTGATGTCATATTAGAGATCTGCAAGTCTCCTGTGCTGTTTGTAAATCTTTGTTATTTTTCACAATGTACAAAATCATTCAATTTATTATTATTATTATTTTAATAAATTGAAAGGTGTTATTGTTCTTTTAAAAGAAAAACATATATGATGTAGCATATAAAGCTTACATGAGCTGTGAGGAAGAATTCTGCTTTTGCAATAATAAGCAGTGTTGGGTAGTGTTACTTTTAAAAGTAACTCGTTAAGTTACCTTGTTACTGCTCTGGAAAACTAACATGTTAAGTTGCTGCACTATCTTGTTATAAATGTAACGTGTTAGAGTTCTTTGCGTTGCTGAACACAGTAACATTAAAATATCAAATTAGCAAAGTAAATGCGTTTTATCTTTTATGTTGACAGGTGCCACAATACAATGCCATACAATAAGCACTTGTAGGCCTGTCCTCAAGCAATGAAAAACATTGCTAAAACAAAATGAATGTATTAGCAAGGGCACTGACACCTAATAACAGAATGTGCTTCTTTTAGCACTGTAGTTTATTTAAATTCGAACTCACCACATCGCTGTTACCCTAAAATTACTCCCCAGCTACAAAATACTGGTTAAAATGAAGGAGAAGAAGGAGTTTTTAAAAACGTGCATCTGAAGTTTATTTCTCTTTGGCGTGAGGACAAGATTCCCAGTCATTAGTTGCACAATGGACATGCTCACAACATGCCAAAACAAGTGTTGACTGGGATCCAAACCTGGCTCTGGGATTGCATTGAGGTGAGACGATGACCTAACCAAAACGAACACATGAAACACATGAAAAAGTAACTAGTACTAAATTACACACGTTACATTCGTTGTTACTCTAAACAAGTAATTTGAGTATTCTAACGTGTTACCCCTAACTCTGCTACTCAGAACACACACAGGACTCTGACACACAAATCAAAACAGCGCAAAACAATGTAGCAATATGATTGGCTGATTGGTGTTACACGTAAATTATTCTTAAGGAAATGCTAACTGTTGGAGAAACTGTGGCAGCCAGAAGGCAACCACTATCACATGTTTTGGGACGGTCCTGTTGCTCAAAAATATTCCACTGAAATTAATAACGCACTGCAGATTGTTTTTGACATTGCCATCCTTGTCAATTTTAGAACTATGTATTTGGGCCTCAGGACTCCATGAACACAATAAATAGATACCTCACTATCAATCAAGGACTGGGAGGATATAATAAAAAACATCAGACTAAAAAATATTAATTTAGAAATGGACAAATTGTAAATACTTTGGACCAAGTGGGACCTTTATTTTTATTAGATTTTTCTTTAATTTTTTGTTGTCTTTTTATATTAGATGTTTATTTTTATTATTTCTTTGTTGCATTCATTCATTCATTCATTCATTTTCTACCGCTTGTTCCCCGTTAGGGGTCGCGGGTGACTGGAGCCTATCCCAGTGCCTTTGGGCCTTAGGCTGGGTTCTTTGTTACATTTGTTCTTTTAAAAAAAATTAAATAAAAAGAGGAGTAAAGTTCCATTTGTCAAGGTCTTTCTTTATAGAAGAAAAAAAGGGGCATAAATTCTTTCTCTAAAAGTGTTCTTTATAGAGAACCACACCTAACTATTTGAGGGATTCTGTTACCCCGCATTCCAAATTTTATGCAAATTGTGTCATAAAGGCAATTTTTGTTTGTTTTCGAGTGAAACTCATGGATGGTATCGTGTCTCAGGGCTCTCTAGGTCAGTAAAATCAATCTCAGACACCTGTGCTAATTAGTTTGTCTAGTTGGTCCAATTAAAGGAAAAACTACTTTAGAAGGACATTATTAAGCAGACCACCATTTTTTTCTACATTTAATTTGTATCCAGCCATTGGACTAATTTCTTGAAGAAAATGCATCACATTAGGTATGGACATTTCTGGTTTAATCTGCATAGCAGGCAATTTTATATTCCATCCCATGAATTGTAACACCGGGTATTGTTTTTGATTGCCTATAATATTGGGCAAATTGTTCCAAATACAAAGCAAACAGGAGGGGCCTAACCTCCCTGTCTTTTTGTTTTTTTTATTAATATATATAATAATAATAATAATACATTTTATTTCAAAGCGCCTTTCCGAACACCCAAGGACACTGTACAAGAGAATAAAACAGCAGAATAAAAACAACAAAATAAAACAACAGAATAAAACAACAGAATAAAACCCACAGTACAGAACTGGATGATGGTGTAGGAGTGAGTACAGAACTGGATGATGGTGTAGGAGTGACTAAGTTATGTGGTGTTGGAGTGACTGAGTTATGTGGTGTAGGAGTGACTGAGTTATGTGGTGTTTGGAGTGACTGAGTTATGTGGTGTAGGAGTGACTGAGTTATGTGGTGTTGGAGTGACTGAGTTGTGTGGTGTTGGAGTGACTGAGTTGTGTGGTGTGGAGTGACTGAGTTATGTGGTGTAGGAGTGACTGAGTTATGTGGTGTTGGAGTGACTGAGTTATGTGGGTGTTGGAGTGACTGAGTTATGTGGTGTTGGAGTGACTGAGTTATGTGGTGTAGGATTGTCTGAACAGGTGAGTTTTGAGTCTGGATTTGAAAAGTGGAAGGGTGTCTATGTTGCGGAGGTCAGGAGGGAGAGAGTTCCAGAGCTGAGGAGCAGAGCGGCTGAAGGCTCTGCCCCCCATTGAAAATAAGACGGAAAGAGGGGACAGAGAGCTGGAGAGAGGAGGAGGACCTGAGGGAGCGAGAGGGAGTGGAGATGTGGAGGAGGTCAGAGATGTACGGTGGAGCCAGGTTATGGATAGCTTTGAAAGTATTTTGGATAATTTTGAAGTGAATCCGTTGTTTTATGGGGAGCCAGTGAAGTTGTTGAAGGATGGGGGTGATGTGATGGCGGGAGGGCCCAGGAGGGCGTCCTGGTGATAATGCGGGCTGCAGAGTTTTGGAGAAGCTGCAGTTTCTGGAGGGATTTATTGGGGAGACCAAAGAGGAGAGAGTTACAGTAATCGATCCGGGAGGTGACTAGACTGTGGACAAGTATGGCTGTGGTGTGAGGAGTGAGAGAAGGACGGAGACGAGAGATGTTGCGAAGGTGGAAGTAGGCAGAACGAGTGATGTTGTTGATGTGGGAGTGGAAAGAAAGGGTGCTGTCGAGGATGACACCAAGACTCTTGACTTGAGGGGAGGGGAGGACAGTGGAGTCAATTGTGAAACTGTTTGATTTTGAGAGAGTGGAAGGGGTGCCTACCAGTAGGACTTAGGTTTTAGAGCTGTTGAGTTTGAGGAAATTTGAAGAGAACCAGGAATTGATTTCCTGCAGACAGAGGGTAAGAGAGGCTGGTGGAAGTGATGCAGTGGGTTTAGAGGAGAGGTAGAGCTGGGTGTCATCCGCGTAGCAATGGAAATGAATGTTGTGTTTACGGAAGATAGAACCAAGAGGGAGAATGTAGATAATGAAAAGAAGGGGACCCAGGACAGAGCCCTGGGGCACACCAGCTGGGACAGGGAAGGGGTTGGATTGGGATTTCAGTTGTATGAATTGACTGCAATCGGAGAGATAGGAAGTGAACCAAGAGAGAGGAATGTGAGAAATGCCAATAGATTTAAGCCTATGGATGAGAGTGCTGTGTGAGATGGTGTCAAATGCTGCTGCTAGATCGAGGAGGATGAGAATAGATAGTAAGTTAGAGTCAGAAGCTATGAGGAGATCATTTGTGATTTTAAGAAGCGCAGTTTCAGTGCTGTGAAGTGGACGGAAACCAGATTGAAAATGTTCATAGAGACTGTTTGAAATGAGATGGGTGTGAAGTTGAGAGGTGACTGCTTTTTCAAGAATTTTGGATATAAAAGGTAAATTAGAGATGGGGCGAAGATTATTGAAGTTGTTGGGATCTAATCCAGGTTTTTTCAGAATAGGGGTAACAGAGGCAGTTTTGAGTGATAATGGAACAGTTCCGGATGTCAAGGATGAGTGGATGATATTAGAAATGAAGGGGGCAAGCAAAGGTAGGCAAGATTTGACGAGAGCTGTGGGGAGAGGGTCAAGGTGACAGGTAGAAGGTTTGGAGTTCAAAATTAATTCAGAGATTGTTTGGACAGAGGGAAGCTAGAAAATGGTGTAAAATTATATATATATATAGATATATATATATATCTATAGATATATATATCTGTGTATATATATATATATATATATATATATATATTTAACTTTATGACGGTGAGAAACACCGAAAAGCATGAAATAGTTGAATGCCTTGGACAAGATATAGATATTTCACAAAAGTTTAAGCATGATCATCGTATTCAGAGCTGACATGGATTTGTGCAAAGGCACAATGAGGAAGGTTTCTGCCAGACAAATTCATTTACAGACAAAGCAGAAAACAGGTATTTGAAGCTGCTGGTGCCTCTGGAGTCCCGCAAACCTCATGGTGTAGGATCCTCCAGAGGCTCGCAGTTATGCATAAAACTCCTTTTTGGCCACCTTTAACCAATGCTCACAAGCATTGAACACTGTTATTCATAATTCATAATTTATGTGCAATACTGTGACCTAATGTCAATCATCCCTGGTGCAATATTTTCTGTCCATATATCAGTCACTTAGTGTAAATAAGTAATTTATTTATACCAGATTTAAGTATCATTTTTAAGTAAGTTATCTGTTTTTATTACTACATTTCTGTTTGTGTTTCTGTGCCTAATCTGTGTTGCAACATTGAAATTTCCCCATTGTGGGACAAATAACTAAAAATATCTTATCTTAAGTAGAAATGGCTCCAGTGGGACAGAAATGCATAAAGACTAATTTTCAAACAGGCATGTTCACTGAGGAGTGCCATGAAACCCTTGATGGTCCAGATGGATGGAATGACGGCTGGTTGGTTGGTGGAGCATCCTCAAGCAAAAGATCTACGAGGGCGGAAGGCAGTTCACATCCAAACAGCAGCTCTGGGAGGCTATTCTGACATTCTGACAAGAAATTCAAGCAGAAACTCGGCACAACTCACAAGCTCAATGGATGCAACAATTGTGAAGCCCCTATCAAATAAGGGGTCCTATGTTAAAATGTAACTTGACCTGTTAAGATATTTTGATTGAAATAGCCATTGATTTCAATAAATATGACCTGCTAATGATTCTAAATTAACAAATGTCCATTTTCAATTCTTTACAACAATAACATGGTTTGAAACTGTTATGCACAATACTTTGCAACAGTGTTTTTTAAGTTTTTATTTTTGAAAAGAATACTGTTATCATTGGGAGGTTTTACTCAAATGATGATGACTGTAATTTTTAATATTTTTTGTCTGATTTTGCCAAATAGTGTGCATATATATATATATATATATATATATATATATATATATATATATATATATATATATATATATATATATATATATATAAAAATATATATATATATATATATATATATATATATATATATATATATATATATATATATATATATATATATATATATATATATATATATATATATATATGTATAATAAGCTGTATATACACACTGTAGATATAGATATATATATATATATATATATATAATTTGTATATGTAATTATACATGACTACTGGCAAAAATATAATAATATAAATAATGAAAAATCAGAATCAGAAAAAGGTTTATTGCCATTGTCAATTAACAAAATTCACAAACATAGGAACTTATTTCGGCATTAAGGTGCAAAATAAAACACTGAGCAATAATAAAAACAACATACAGGGCACAGGGCACGCATTAGGAAACCATTTAAAATTACTATAGTATAAAAGAAAAAATAGGCTTACTATGTACACAAGAATTTACAGTTAAATTTACAGATGTCGTGCAGAAAGTGACAGTGCAGAGAGTGATTGATTAAATTGCACTTAAAGTGGCAGGTGTTTTGAAGTGTTCATAAGACAAACCGCAGAAACTATTCTTGTGGCGGGAGGTTCTGGTCCAGATGGACTGTAGCCTCCTGCCTGAGGGGAGCGGTTCAAATAGTCCATGTTCAGGGTGAAAAGGGTCGGCTGTAATCCAACCTGCTCGTCCCAGAGCCCTGGAGACGTACAGGTCCTGCAGAAATGGAAATCTACAGCCTTCTCAGCAGAGCGCACAATACGCTGTAGTCTCTGTTTGTCCCTGGCTGTGGCTCCAGCATACCACACGGTGATGCTGGAGGTGAGAATGGATGGCCGTGTAAAACTGCACCATCATCTGCACTGGCAGCTTGGCTTTCCTCAGCTGCCGCAGAAGTACATCCTCTGCTGGGCCTTTTTGATGAGGGATCTGATGGAGGGCTCCCACTTGAGGTCCTGGGTGATGGTGGTGCAGAGGAAGCGGGAGGAGTCCACTGTGGTGATGGGGAACTCTGTCATGGTGAGGGGGGTGCTGGGGGGCTGTGACTTTCCTGTAGTCTACGATCATCTCCACTGTCTTCCGGGCGTTGAACTCCAGGTCGTTACCGCTGCACCAGGACACCAGCCGGTCCTCCTCCCTCCTGTAGACAGACTCGTCCCTGTTTGAGATGAGCCCGATGAAGCCAGTGTCGTCCGCAAACTTGATCAATTTTACAGAGTCGTGGCTGGAAGTGCAGAGAGAGCAGAGGGGAGTACACAGCCCTGTGGCTGACATTCTTCCCCAGCCGCACACACTGCCTCTGATCCGTCAGAAAGTCAGTGATCAACCTGCAGGTGGAGTCAGGCACGTTGAGCAGGGAGAGCTTGTCCTGGAGCAGGATGGTGTTAAATGTAGAGCTGAAGAGCCAGGTTGATGGCATCGTCAACAGACCTGTTGGCTCTGTAGGCGAACTGCTGGGGGTCCAGCAGGGAGGAGGTGAAGGACTTGAGTTGGGGCAACACCAGACATTCAAATGACATCATGACTACAGACGTGAGCGCCACAGGCCTGTAGTCATTAAATCCAGTGAGCCTGGGCTTCTTGGGGACAGTAACAATGATGGACAACTTGAAGCAGGCTGGGACGACTCCAGGGAGGTGTTAAAAATGTCTAACGGGGGACAGCTCTTCTGTGCAGTGTCTTAAGGTGGCGTGCAGTGTCTTAAGGTGGCGTGAGAAACACTGTCTGGTCCAGCAGCTTTTCGGGGGTTGGAAAAATAATAATAATGGCACAATATGATGAAACATAAATAACGTTACGGCAACAATTCCAACATACACTTCCCATCTCGCCCAAAGTTTATCAAATTTGTCAATTTTCTCCATATGTTTAATGTCTTTTATAATGTCAGTCCAGTCCTTGATCTATGGGGGGTTTGTGTCATCCATTTCCTTGTGATGGCTTTTTTCCTGTTGTTATCATATTCCAAATATATTCATTTATTGCATCCATGGTGGGAGTACTGAGGCCCAAGTACATAGTTCTAAAGAAGGGGTGGCATTGTCAAAAAGAGTCTGCAGTGCATTGGTAACATCAGCCCGATAGTTCTGAGCGTCATGACAGACCCAGAACACGTGATAGTGGTTTGCCTCTTGGCTTCCACAGTTTCTCCAACAGTAAGCATTTTCCTTTGAATAATAGGCACTTTAAGATGGTGTTTTGAAAAAAACTTGCAGCATTTTTCCAACATAATTTCCTCCAGACATGAGCTTTTGTGGTCCTCCACATGTCCTCATCCGTCAAAACAAAATTACCTTATTTTTCCCATTTGTTTTTAAAATATCTAGTAAAGTAGCTGTGCAGATTAGTAATGCATTGTTTTAATTTAGATGTTATTCCCCTTGAAAGTTCTGATTTATACACCTTGATAAACAGTTCAGAGGGTTATAATGATCATTACTTTGTTTAATTCTTGGTTATAATAACTCCTTATTTGTAAAAATCTATACAAGTTTTGTTTCTCCAAGCCAAAGGATTCTCCCAACATGTCATGTGTTTATCTTTTACAATCAGGTAAAAAACTTTTATACCTTTCGGAATCTCAGGTCAGTACTATTTGGTACAAAACCTTGGTTATAAACTGTTTAAGATTTTAACATCTTTGTTTTATTTGCATGTTTTGATTAGCTCCTTCCATGGGATTCCTAACTTCCTTCAAATGGCTCAACTGGTTGTCATCTGCCAGTAAAGGCTGTACAGGAAGAACATTAATCTTAATATTTCTTCCATTGAGTTTCATATTCTGGATCACACCAGTACAGCAATGCTCTGATTTGAGCCAAAATAAAGCATTTTCTTGGACAAGGTAAACCCCAGCCTCCTTTTTCTTTTGATAATTGTAGAGTTTTAAAACGGATTCGAGGTTTCCTGTCTTGCCATCCAAATCTTGAGATTGTTTTATTCCACTCATCAAACAGCCGGTTTGGGGATGGCAATTGGGAGAGTCTGGAATAGATAGAGGAATCTGGGCAAAACATTCATTTTTTATAGTTTCAAACCATACTTAAGTATGGGATAAAAGTAAATTTTTCAAGATCTTTCTTTTAGATCTTGTTGAAGATCTTGTTATAGTGATAGATCTGTTATAGTGGAGAAAAGAGGAGTATAGTTTCTCTAAGAGTGTTTATAGTCCTTTATGGAGGACTACATCTAGATATTTAAGAGATTCTGTTTCCCATTTAAATGGGTCTTTGTAAAGGACAGAAGGGGTTGTCAGCAAGAGAGAATTTCATTTTTGTACATTCAATTTGTATCCAGAAATTGGACCAATATCATAGCAGAAATGCATCAATTAGGTATGGAAATTTCTGGTTTGGTTAAATCCAGATCATATGCGTAGCAGGCAATTTTATGTTCTTTCAATTGAGAAAACATAAATGCTTTCCAGTTGTCAAACATATTGGGCCAATGGTTTGAAGTACAAAGCAAACAAAGGGGACAACCCTGCCTTACTCCTCTCTCTAAAGTCAGTGAGTCTGTCAGATGACTGTTAATTTTGATTCTTGATGTTAGGCCACCATAAAGACGCTCAATATTTTTCATAATTAAATAATCTATTTTAAATTTGGTTAGCACTTGAAATAAATAAGGCCAGCTAACAGAATCAAAAGCTTTTTCAGCATCCAGGTTTATTATTACAGCTTAGTTTTTGTATATGGTTCATTATGTGTAAAGATTGTCTTATGTTATCTTGTGTTTGTCGTTTGTTAATAAATCCTGTCTGATCATTGTTTATTAAATTTAGGGGTATTTTTTTTAATGTTTTGGGCAAAATTGAGGTGTATATACAATAGTCCACATTCAGAACTGAGATTGGTCTGTATGATGCACAGTCAAGTTGATCCTTCCCCTCTTTATGTATTCACTAGCAAGGACCACAACCCCAGCTACGATGCAAAGTGTTTATTGACATACGAGAAACAAGAACAACACAAATTTACAGAAATAGATGCCGTTTTGGGGTGCGCTTCAGTGTGCAGCTAGACTGTGGAGCTGGAATTGCTCAGGAGGAGAACCAGTTCTTCGAGACAGATGACGAGCTGTTCAAATGGAGTAGCTGAAATGGGTAGCTGGGGCCGAAAGAAGTCAGAACGCAGTGGAAAGTGTGGCTAGCTAGAAGCTGACCTGGGATTTAATCAGTCCGCAAGGACATGAAAGCATGAGTCTGAAAGTATTCTGGCGTGTTGACCGGTGCGTGGAGGCAGCCTTCCTGGATTGGAGGGCTGTGTTGGTTACTGGAACCTGGCGATGCGGTGTCCGAAGATAAAATACTGGACCCTGGTGACGCGGGGCCCCGAGGATAAAATACTGGAACCTGGCGACACGGGACCCCCGAGGATAAAATGCTAGTACCTGGCAAAGCGTGACCCGAGGATAAAATAATAGCAAATTGGTGATCGAGGAGAGGGGAGAGAAGGGAGAGAGGGTAGGTGAGAGAAAGGAGAGGGACTGGGGCCTAGCAACCCGATGCCCGAGGAGATTAGATCTAGAAAACTGGTGCTCGAGGAGAGGGGATGGAGGGGAGAGAAAAGAGAGGGAGGGGAAAGGAGAGAAAGGAGAGAGAGGGGAGAAAAGGAGAGAGGGGAGAGAAAGGAGAGAGAGGGCAGAAAAGGAGTGAGGGGGAGGGAAGAGAAAGTAGAGATAGGGGAGGGGGAAGTGGGAGACTCAATGCCCAAGGAGAAAAGAGTGGGACCTGGCAACTCGAAGAAAATATCTATCAAACTGGTGCTCCAGGAGAGGGGATAGAGGGGGAGAGGATAGAAATAAGAGAAGGGGAGGGGGAAGTGGGACCTAGCAACCCGGGCAACCCGGGCAACCCGATACCCAAGGACAAAGTGGGAACTGGCAATGCAAAGCCTGAGAAGAAAAGATCTGGCAAACTGTATATATACTGTATATATAATATAAAAAAATGGTTTTATTTATTTTTTTACATTTCCTTCGAGAGATGCCAGCTTGTACTACGACAATTGGAACTTTATAATGAACAGAACTGGTGACAAAGGGCAGCCCTGGCGGAGTCCAAAATGCACTGGAAACAGGTTTGACTTATGGCAATGCGAACGCAGCTCCTGCTCCGGAGAGCATACAGGGAAGGGACAGCCCTGAGCAAAGGGCCCCAGACCCCATACTCCCGGAGCACCCCCGAGAGGACACCACGAGGGACACGGTCGAACACCTTCTCCAGATCTACAAAACACATGTGGATGGTTGGGCGAACTCCCATGAACCGTGAAGCACTCAATGGAGAGTGGACGAAAACCACACTGCTCCTCTTGACGCCGAGGTTCGAATATCCGTGGGATTCTCTTCTCCAGTACCCTGGAATAGACCTTACCATGGAGGCTGAGGAGTGTAAGCCCTCTGCAAGTTGGAACACACCCTCCAGTCCCCCTACTTGAACAAAGGGACCATCACTCTGGTCTGCCAGTCCATAGGCACTGTTATAAGCAAATTAGTGAATTTAAAGTTCTTTAAATGGGTTATAATTTTTTTTTTTCTTTTCTCATCTTTGACCGCTTAATTGGATCAAGTATGCCATTTAGATTAAAATATGCCATTTGTAATTATACACATGCCGTTGTATTAAACATGTTGAAATAATTCTTGTAATTCTATTTTTGTTACACAGCTCTCTGGTCAAACACAACACACACACATAGGAACCACAACAACAGAACACAATAACAAATTGTAAAAAAAAATATTTTTACCTGGGCATTTACAAACTAAAATTGGTACACACTGGCCCACATTGGGTAAATACTTACATGTCTCCAGTACAGACCAGGTCCCTTTAATTGAAATAAACAAAATAAAGGGAGAAAATGTCAGACAAATCTGCATTGAATTGGCAAATTAAACCAAATCTTAGTTTTTTTTTTCACGTGGGTTGATCCACTTGTGCTGAGTAATCATTGAAGAAAGAGACTTGGTTGGCTTGGTTGATCCGGATTGACTCGCGGCATGAAGTCTGGATGCAGCCATGACACACTGTTTGTCACTGAAGTTGTGGAACTTCAGTATAATAGGTCTTGGACGCTGGTTCGTCGCTCATCGAGGCAACCGCTGTTGTGATTTTGGGGCGTTACAAAACTAAATTTAATTGAATTGAACTGGTTTGGGGCCAGCTTGGAGGGCAGAGAGCGATGCGTTCTCGGTTCCCCAGGTCGTCCAGTTCGTCAAAACACGCACACTGTTCATCAATTCTGCCACTCTGGTTTGTAAAGAACACTGCTCTCCTGCTCTGGAATATATTTTCATTAACTGCAAACCATTCTAATCTCCATGTGAGTTCTCTTCATTTTGTTCTGGCCGCTGTTTACATTCCACCAAGTGCGAACGTGCAGGAGGCACATGGAAATCTCAGCCATGAACTACCAAAGTACAGACAATTTAGTAAAGTCCCGACCAGAGAGCAGAACACGCTAGATCATTGTTACACAACAGTCAACAGTCAACATTTCGCGCAGTGGCCCGAGCTGCTGAGGGTTTTCCAGATCACGTCATGGTTCACCTGATCCCCATGTACAGACAGAGGCTGAAGCTCTCCAAACCTGTAGTGAGGCCCTTTAAGAAGTGGACCAATGAGTCAGTGAAGGAGCTACAGTACGTGAGTGTTTGGACATTACAGACTGGAAGGTTTTCAGAGCTGACACAGATAGTTTGGATGAGTACATCGTTATACAGTTGATTAGCGTGGTAACGTAACAAGACGTCATGGAATGTGAGGTTTTGTTTCGTTTCATTTGGAATCCCTACAGGGACTTTGTGTGGAGCTCGAGAAGGAAGTGTTATCAGGACACTTTTTACACAAAGACTGCCTGGCATGGAAGACTTAGTGGGATGTTCAACTATGTCACAGGTATCAACTGAAGTACAGTTAACATTGGCAGACCCATCTAAAACTACAGTTTGTCCCACTGCAACAACAAATACTGTCTTACCCGCAAAGGTTTCCATCTTTGTCTAACTTCAAGAATTTCCAGAAGTGCTCTAAACCCATAAGTGCTCAGACGTCTTAGTGTCTAAATACTTCTTATAAAGAACATCAAGTGTATTTGTCCCCACTAATACTGGTATTTTGCTGTTTGGGGAGCATAGTTTAGTTTTGTTGGTGAAGAAGAAGAGAAAGCAAATATCTGCTTAAGTAGAACTGCTGTTGTTCCATTATACGCCATGTTTGATTATATAGGCTGCTGACAATCACCGACCCGTGGTCCAATCACCCCCTGTTCTACAGTGCCGGGTAGTGGCATTTTTCAAATTTTGCTTGTTGACGGAGTAAGGCTTTAAGAAGGTTGTTTAATGCCATTTTAAGACAATTTTAGCACACAGAGGTGTCAATGTAATGATTGGAGGTGGATCAAAGCATTTTGAGCCCTGTCGAGAGAGAGACAAACTACATATGCAGGTACACTATACTCAAACATTTGTGAACAAAACACAACTCCGGGTACGTTTTTTTTAATGAGGAAACAACATTAGAACGCACATACACACATACCATTGACCTTTGCTCCACTTAGCAGCATATGCACCGGCAGCAGTTGTGAGTCGCTTGTGGGTACAGCTCTCCTTACTTTACATAGTAGCTCATCCCCATGCTGAATAATGAGCCTATTACGGAGATAGGTCAGAGAACTGAGCCTGCTGCAGCCTCCTATCTGCACAAACACACTGCATTTAAACAAGTCCATTCCCCAAAACTGCCTGTTGCTGTCCGTCCTTCTGTGTTCAGCTTAGTTTAGTTTAGAATATAGGATTTTGGAATAATTTTATATATAAGATCAATAGGTGGCGCTTATGGATACTGATAAATCATATTTAAATTCGCTGTTTCTAAATTATTGAGGGTTTTTTTTTCTAGAGTACACATGGTATGCTTTTATATATACATATATATATATATATATATATATATATATATATATATTATATATATATATATATATATATATATATATATATATTTATATAAAAAGATTTATTTCCATCCAGTGTTGCATTATTTTTCACCAGTTGATGTTGTGTTGATGATGGGAGAGAGTGGCCACTGCACTTCTCCAAAGACACTTCTGCAGGACCTGTACGTCTCCAGGGCTCTGAGACAGGCAGGTCGGATCACAGCTGACCCCTCTCACCCTGGACATGGTCTATTTGAACCACTCCCCTCAAGCACGAGGCTACGGTCCATCCAGACCAGAACCTCCCGCCACAAGAATAGTATCTTTCCCTCTGCCATTGGACTCATGAACACTTCTTAAACACCTGCCACTTTAACTGCAACTATTTGTCACTCACTGCACTGTCACTTTCATCACTACTGTTGGGGAAGTGGGAGAAAAAGAAGGAAACTTAATGAACAAATTGCAGGTGAAATTAAATATTAAATATTGTTTGAAACAAAAAAGTAGTAAGAACTAGAGAATAGTGCTCAAGCTGCCATACTTCCCCCAGCATAGTTGCTCCTAGGACAACGTAGCTGGGAAATGTAGGTTTTTATTTCTGTTCCTAACTGGACTGACCATAAGCGATTCTGATTTTGGCTATATTACGCCGATGGAAATTGGCTGTTTTACAGGCTTGATTTATGTGCGCTTTGAATGAGAGCTCTTGGTCAAATAAGACTCCAAGGTTTCTTACAGTGGAACTGGAGGCTACACTGACGTTGTCCAGTGTGACTATCTGCTCAGATAAAGCGTCTTGTAGATGTTTAGGGCCTAGTACAATGACCTCGTTTTTTTCAGGGTTAAGAAGCAGATAATTAAGTGTCATCCAGGTTTTTATATTCTTCATACAAGTACAAAGTCTGTCTGCTTGATCGGTCTGATCGGGTTTCATTGATAAATACAGCTGTGTGTCATCTGCATAGCAGTGGAAGTTAATGCCATGCTTTCTGATGATGTTACCTAGCATATAAAGAGTAAATAGAATTGGATCGAGTACTGAACTCGGCACACCACAGTTTACTTTAGAACAGGGTGAGGAGCTCTGGTTTACATTAACATACTGGTACCTATCCGATAGGTAGGATTTAAACCAGTTGAGGGCGGGGCCTCTGACACCTACATCACATTCCAATCTATGTAGTAGAATGTTGTGGTCGATTGTGTCAAACGCTGCACTGAGGTCCAATAGAACCAGGATTGAGACCAGTCCATCATCAGCAGCTAATAACAAATCATTTGTGACTTTAACTAGCGCAGTTTCAGTATTGTGGTGGGCTCTGAACCCTGACTGAAAAACTTCAAATAGGTTATTGACTTATAGATGGCGACAAAGCTGTTTAACTACAACTCTTTCAAGGATTTTAGAGACAAAGGGTTTTTTGAAATAGGTCTGTAGTTTACAAAACAGGTCAGGATCAAGATTAGGCTTTTTCAGAAGCGGTTTAATGACTGCATGTTCGAAGGACTGTGGAACATAACCACTTTCTAATGAAGTATTTATTATATTAAGAATAGATTCCAAAATTAAGGGAAGAATTTCTTTGAGGAGTCTGCTTGGAATCGGGTCTAGAATACAAGTTGATGTTTTACAGGACATAATTTCTGAAGTTATCTCTGCTTGATCAACAGCAGTGAACCTTTCTCGTGTTACTGGATGGATTTATATGGGACACTAGTTTTACAGCTTGGGATTGTTCAGTGCTAATAGTGGGAGTAATTTAATCTAATTTATCTCTGATTGTTTTAATTTTATTGTTAAAGAATAGAAAAAAATCATCAGAGCTGAGAATTCAGGGCTCTACTGCACTGTGACAGTTTGTTAGACTGGCTACAGTGCTGAAAAGAAACCTAGTGTTATTTTTGTTGACTTCTATTAAATTTGAATAGTATCTGGTTTGGGCCTTACGCAGAGCCTGCTTATAGGACAGTCGGCAGAATTTCCATGTGTGGCAAGATGGTGATTGACGCCTGTGCTGAGCGGGCGGTTGCTCCGCACCTGGCGCAGGCGGGCTTTATAAGTGCTCCTTTTCTCGTCGCTCCCCCTTTCTGCACGCACACATTTCCGGGTGTTGGCTGCATCGTCCTCGTGTTCCAGGTAGAGCTCGTGTTCCAAATTTAACCTGATAGTGTTCACCCTCTTACAGAATGTGTTTTTCCAGTGCCGTTGTCTGGCAACCTGCTCGGCAACACAATGTGCCGATCTGTACACCGCTAACTTGTGAGCCTTCGCTGGCGGGTCCTTTTGCAGCCTCAGGTAACGCCTGGTGTGTGGCCTCCGCTTTATTCATAAATATACCGGCCTCAAGCCTGTCTTATTTTGTAGTTGCGCTGCCCGGACTGTACGCTGCCTCCAGCGAGCCATACACACACGGGGGTTCATTCATATTAATTGAACAAGGTAAATTTATTTAAAATTGTTGCAAATTATAGTCCCAAAACAAATGTTAATATTATTTTGATTATAGCAGCCTGAGCAGTGCGGGTTGGGTCTTTTTGGGACCATTTTTAACTGTGCCTCGCGTTTGCGGGCCTCACGCCGAGGACTATACAGATAACTTCCTCTAATTTGGTAGACTATTTCTACTGTTATTGAACTTTTGAGATAACTGGGTTATTTTAGGCACTCTTTACCTAATTATTCTCTCTAGGTGTCAGCGTGGTCAGGAGCGGCACCGGGCACGCCGCTGTTGTCCGTTGTTGCTTCCAGTTGCTTCCAGTTGCTTCCAGTTGCTCATTGATGTTTTATTATTCTGCTGTTTTACCGTGTTGCTGCTTCACTTGCTTCGTGTTTGTCCCCTGTCCCTCCTGTTGTGTCACTGTTAAGCCCCTCCACTGCCTGGCTCGGTGCTTGCTGCTGGTATCCAGTCTGGCTCGAATGGGGGAGACGTGACTAACCAAAGTTAGGGTGTTTTGAATGCCTGTGCCAGCGGACTTCAGCAGTGGAGCGTTATTTTAACAATGATAGCAATTGTTAAGTAAATTTAGAAATGTATAGTATCTTTCAAAATGTAAAATCAAGTACTCTGTAACTTGGGACCTGGCTCTGCTCTTGGTATACTTACCTGTGCCTTTGGGATCTCATTTAGCTTAGTAATCTCTCTGCAAGTCCGGGGCGTCACACATGCTTTTAGGGATTCCTCTGTGTGGGAGCGACGAGATGGTGTTTCTATTTTCGAACTCTTTGTTTATGTGAACGCAGTTCTTCATTGTACCACAGGGAGGCACGTTTTGGCCTAATGACCTTCTGCTTTAGCGTAGCTGGAACATCAAGATGATCACTTACACTGAGACTAAATTTGTTCTCAGCAGGATCACATGATATGTCGCTGAATCATGGCTCTATTATTTCTTTGAACTTTGAGATAGATTTTTCCGATATTGTCCTTTTCTTTATGACTTTGTTCTGTGGGGCTGGATAATCTTTACAAACTGAAAGGTAATTAGGAAATGATCTGACAGTATAGGGTTTTGAGGGAAGAGAATGAGGTCACTAATCTCTATTCCATATGTTAAAACAACATCTAGAGTGTGCTTGTGACTGTGAGTCGGTTTATTTACATTTTGAGGAAAACAAATGCTATCTAAAAGGGCGTTGAAAGAATTGAAGAGAGTAATCGTTCACGTTCATGTGGATATTGAAGCCTCCAACTATCACTACTTTATCCCAGTCTAACACCGAGTTTGATATAAACTCTGAGAACACTGAATAGGGACCAGGAGGTCAGAAGAGAACCACAAACAAGAATCCTTTTTTGTTTTTCCAATTTGGACATGTGATTGATAGCATGAGGCTTTCAAATGAGCGAAATGCAGTGTTAATTTTAGGACTCAAGACTAGGCTTGAGTTTGAGATCACTGCCACACCACCACCTCAGCCTGTGCTCCTGGCGGTCTGAAAGTTAACATGAGTGGGTGGGGTGGACTCATTTAGTCATGTTACTTCCAACATTGATTGTAATTAACACTTCTGGAAAAAAAATATTGTTTTCTGAGCACTCTTAGGACCTTGTAAGTAGGATTAGGAGACAAATGTGTGTGACAACACATACAACTCTGATTGCTTTTAACATGGTTAAAGCTAAAAAGAGAAAAAAGCATATAGCATTTAGCATTAGCTGTCTAATGAACGCAGTCTAAGCACTGAAATGATTAGAATCGGGCTGATTAAAGCAAATTAAAAACTCCTATGTTATGGAATCAGTTCCGTGTTCATGTTAAAGAGGCTCTACATTTAAGACCAGGTATAAAACTTTACTCTTAGAAATAGCTTATGGTCAGACCATAGGTCTTCTGGTTCCTCTTACATTCCATATCAATAATAGTCTATATTTTAGTTCACCTGTAGTGTGTTCATTGCTGTTCGGTCATTCTCATACTCCAATCTGGGGAGTGCTACTGTTCTAGATGCCGGTGGCACATGTCACTGGGGGGAGGGTTTGTTGAGTCCTGATATGAGTGAAGCCTCTCTTCCACATCAGACAGGTTTCATTTTGAGCTCTAAAAATGGTAGTATGTTGTTGAAGTTTTGTGTTGAAGTTGTTGCTCAGCATGACTTCCCAGGAGAAGTGCGTCTCATTAGAAGGAGCTGGGTACACTCTGCTCTGGCCTCATTACAGGCAGAGCTTCAGAGAGAGGAGAAAAGAGAGAGCAAGAGAAGAAAAAAGGCAAGGCAAGAGTCAGGGGGAGAAAATGGGGTAAGAGAGCCATAAGAGAGTGAGTAGTAGAAATGAGGAGTTTGAGATCAGAAATAAATCTTTAGACTTGTAAGGTTTTATAACGCAAACCAATAAGGGATTTTTTAAGCACGACATGAGACTGATGTGAGGGGCAGATGTGGTTGGGTAATTGTAAGACCAATTTAGTGTGTCAGTTAGTTAATTTGTGTTTTATTTATATATATATATATATATATATATATATATATATATATATATATATATATATATATATATATATATATATATATATATAATATATATATACCCCTGGGGATCTGAGTATTGAAAAAGAAAAAAAGGGGGGGAAATAAATAATAAAAAATATTTAAAAAAGATGTACGCAAATACACATGCATATAGATACACACATACACAAAGATACATACATATTTACATACATACAAATACCTGCATACCAGGGACGTCAAGATTATTTGGTTAATCGATAATTGTGACCATTTAGGTCATAACACAGTTGCAAGAACCAAATAAAACAACAATCATGACAACCCCAGAAGCAAAACCAAGACTTTTTAGTTCAAACCATAGTCCAATAAATAAACCCAAATGGCTGTTTCTATCACATTCAACTCCACTCTGCCCTCAGTCCTGCAAAGCCACAAAACCGAGGAACAACAACACGCAAGACCACGGGAACGAAAGAAAACCCAAGACCCCACCGTCACAATCTCAACAATAGTGAAATAATCACAACAATCGCAAAATTTGACATGACATCCCTAATACTCACATACATACACATGTGCATGTATATTAATAATGATAATAATAATCATAATTAAAGCTGCGTGCGGCGATAAAGCCCCCACTTCGCCAACGCGAAGAGCACGCCTATTATCCCGCTACCTACGTAGTTGGTACAGAAAAAAGTACCAACTTTATGCTACTTCATTCAATATTTTCCCGTTATCCAAATTTGAACTGTTTATGACAAAGTACATTTATTCATCCTATTCAAAATGCCTCTAAACCAAAACCCATGTGTCAATGACAATATTTTTCAAGTTGCCAGGTATAGAGGTATGCTGTCTGTGACTTTTTTGTTCAGAATGGTCAGTAGAATGTCTTTGCCAAATCTCATCTGTCTACGTCAAAGTAAATGTTTTGAATCAAATGTACACACTAAAGTGTACAAAAGTGTTACATAAAGGTCCCAGTATCTTTTTAAATTCCAACTCTCACATCAGAAAGTATCACCTCTAGGCATCATAAAAATACCATAAAGTAGATTAATGGATAAATTATCAATTTTTACAATTGACACACACAGCAAACTTACCTTGGACGAAACATTGTTAACTTTGTCGGACACAAAACTTTCAGTTTTCTCGCTCACTGACCGTCTGTCTGACTGCTGAGTGCTCTGCGCATGTGAGAGTGACCGATTTGCGTCGGTTTGGGCCACAAAACACGGAAGTAAGATGTTAGTTTTCCCTACGCGGTATACAATGTTGTTTCGTCGTAACAACTCGTGAAAAGAGACCGAAATTATGATGGAACGCTACAGGCTCCCATGAGTAGTCACAACCAAAACAGTTCCACCGTCAAGTACAGTAATAAAGCGTCGCATTTTTATGACGTAGCATGGCGCTTAGAAGGACATAATCAAACGTAAACTGGTATTTATTGGACGTAACTAATACCGGACACACAAAAAAAAAAAAAAATACTGGACACTTCCTGGTTACGCCTGCAACACTTCTGTTTGTGAGCAATTTCAAAAGTGGAAACATTTTGAAAAACATTTGGGGCATGAATCTGTAAGTATTTCCCCTTCGTTTCATTCATTCAATTTTTTAAGAAGTGCTCATGAGTTCAACAGCAGAGGGAAAGAAACTATTCTTGTGGTGGGAGGTTCTGGTCCGGATGGACCGTAGCCTCCAGCCTGAGGGGAGTGGCTCAAATAGTCTATGTCCAGGGTGAGAAGGGTCAGCTGTGAGCCAACCTGCTCGTCCCAGAGCCCTGGAGACGTACAGGTCCTGTAGAGATGGAAGTCTGCAGCCGAAAACCTTCTCAGCAGAGCGCACAATGCACTGTAGTCTCTGTATGTCCCTGGCTGTGACTCCAGTGTACCACACAGTGATGGAGGAGGTGAGGATGGACTCAATGACAACTGCGCTGGCAGCTTGGCTTTCCTCAGCTGCCGCAGGAAGTACATCCTCTGCTGGGCCTTCTTGATGAGGGAGCTGATGGTGGGCTCCCTCTTGAGGTCCTGGGTGATGGTGGTGCCGAGGAAGTGGAAGCAGTCCACGGTGGTGATGGGGGAGTCTCATGGTGAGGAGGGCTGGGGATTGTGACTTTCCTGAAGTCCACGATCATCTCCACTATATTCTGGGCGTTGAATTCCAGGCTGTTACCGCTGCACCAGGACACCAGCTGGTCCACCTCCCTCCTGTAGACAGACTCATCCCTGTCTGAAATGTGCCCGATGAGGGTGGTGTTGTCCGCAAACTTGATCAGTTTTAAGGAGTTGTGGCTGGAGGTGCAGCAGTTTGTGTACAGGGAAAAGAGCAGAGGAGAAAGTACACAGCCCTGTGGAGCTCCTGTGCTGATAGTCCAAATGTCTGAGACATTCTTTTCCAGCAGCACTCACTGCCTCCAATCCATCAGGAAGTCAGTGATCCACCTGCAGGTGGAGTCGGGCACGTTGAGCTGGGAGAGCTTGTCCTGGAGCAGAGCCGGGAGGATGGTGTTGAATGCAGAGCTGAAGTCCACAAACAGGATCTTGGCTTTGGTTCCCAGGGAGGAGGTGAAGGACTTGAGGTGGGGCAACACCAGGCGTTCAAATGACTTCATGACTACAGACGTCAGCGCCACAGGCCTGTAGTCATTAAGTCCAGTGATCCGGGGCTTCATGGGGACAGGGACAATGATGGACAACTTGAAGCGGGCTGGGACGTGTGGCATAACTCAAGAGAGGGTGTTAAAAATGTCCGTGAAGAAGAAGGGGACAGCACTCTGCAGTGTCTTAAGGTGAAGGGAGAAACACTGTCTTGTCCAGCAGCTTTTCTGGGGCTGGATTTCCGAAATAGTCTATTTACATCCTGTTTCTGAACTGAGAGAGTGGTGGGGGAGGTGGGGGGGACCAGGGTTGGGTTGGCAGAGGTGGCCACTGTGGGGGAGGGGGTGGTCACATCAAACCTGGAGTAGAAGGCATTAAATTCCTCAGCCAGTTTTTGGTCATTTGCTGCATGAGGGCTTCTCACCAATGACATTGCATTTTTATTAAGGTTCAGGGGGTCAAAATTGGGGTGGTTTGTGGGAGAAAAAAATTAAAATAAAATAATGGAAACTCCTTTTTCAAGAAAACTCAAGCAAGAGTCACATGATTTTCTCGCATTGTGACCGCTCACACAATAAACCGTGATAATCTTTTACAGTAGTCTAAAAAAAAAAAAGAGAGATTGTCTTTTATGAATTTTTAAAAATCGAATTTGGAGAGGGCGCTAGAGAGCCATTTTATCAGATAGCCACTACATTTGCGTATCACTTCGTGAAATGTTCCCAAAATTTTCATTTTGTTTAAAATTCTCGATGACCAGCTTCAAATTAATAACATTTCATTGCTCATAGGTTTAGTGTCTTGTGCCCAAATTGAAAGTGTTTTCAATGTAAAGAGAGATGCCAAATGTACGACGAAGGTGCACTTTTGTCAGCGCTGTGTTTGATCCAATATGGCCGACTTCCTGTATGATTTAGGGCGGTGTCAGAATATAATTTTTTACATGTCCTCACATGAACTATTTTATGGAGTGCGCATCAAATTTTTCCTGAGACTTTTTTGGGCGTCGGGCTCCCATTGGTCCCATGTTGATCGATTTTTGAGGTGGCGTTACTGAGCTGTCTTTCAATATTTTTTCACAGGGCCTTCACTCAAAATTTGAACTCACGGAGTTCTAATTTTTAATATCACTCATTTTTGTCCTTGTTTACCACTTGATTTTTGCGTTTTTACATATATATCTATAGTTTTATGCATGGGGGGGCACTCAAAATCCAGCACCCTGAGACTACACTAGCCGTAAGGAAGGAGGCCTTGAACTAGTGAGCTTGATAGCCACTATCCGGGATGAAACATCCAATATCCACAAGTAAATCAAGGACAAGGCTCCGACAGATGACGTGCTCAGTGAATGTCTCAGGCAATGGGGAACAGAAGATGAGGTGCTGGAGGAGCGACCATCATGGGAGGACAAGCTATGGGATGTACCACCGGAACATAACTGAAGTGGCTGATATCAAGAAATCCTACCAGTGGCTAGAGCGGGCCGGTCTGAAGGACAGCACAGAGGCACTCATCATGGCTGCACAGGAACAGGCCCAGATCTACCACACCAGATAAGACCCAAGGTGTAGGTTGTGCAAAGGGGCCCCTGAGACAATCCAGCACATAACTGCAGGGTGTAAGATGCTGGCTGGGAAAGCATACATGGAGCGCCATAACCAAGTGGCTGGCAAAGTGTGCAGCAGGGCCAAATCAGGCCCTCCAAGTGATTTAATTTGGCCCACAACCCATCTTCCAAATATTCAAAAAAAATTACAAGAAAAATCTAGTTAAGTGGTTTAAATCTGGGTTAACACTAGGTTAGACCTGGTTTGGCCTTGGTTTAGTCCTTGTTTAATTCTGCTTTAGATCTGATTTGCTTCAGTTAGTCCTGGTTCAGAGCTGGTTTGGTACCAGTCTAGTCCTAGTTTAATTCTGGTTCAGTCCTGGATGGACAATTTTATAAAGCAATGTTAGTAAAGCATTTTATTCGTGACTTCTCACAAAGATCTAATCCATCAGTATTTTATTGTATTAACTAATTTATTGAAACCGTGTTGGGGATGTTTTGTGTGATTTTTTGAGTGAATTTTGTTACAGAGGCGTTTTGTGCATCCCGGGCCCAGAGGCCTTTGCTCTCTGAAAAATATGGCCCTCTGGAAAATTAAGTTGAATAGCCCTGGTGTACAGGAACATCTGTGCAACTGGACTGGAAACCCCAAGGTCCCCCAAAGGTGGTAGAGAAGCCAAGATCCTTTGGGACTTCCAGATACAGACTGATAGAATGGTAATGGCAAACCAAACAGACTTTGTGGTGGTGGATAAACAGCAGAGGAAAGCCGTTGTGGTTGACGTGGCGATACCAAGTGATGGCAACATCAGGAAAAGGAACACGAGAAACTGGAGAAAAACTAAGGGCTCAGAGAAGAGCTGGAGGTGTGGAAGGTGAAGGTGAAAGTGGTGCCCGTGGTCATCGGAGCACTCGGGGCAGTGACCCCCAAACTGGCAAAGTGGCTACAACAGATCCCTGGAAAAACATCAGACATTTCAGTCCAGAAAAATTCAGTGCTAGAAACAGCAAAGCTCCCACGCCTCTGGTAGAGGACCTAATCTTAAAAAAAGGGATGAGACCACTCACGGAGGGTGAGAAGGTAATTTTTTTTAAAATTATGTATATATAATTTTTTTGAATTATATTTTTTGTTTTAATCATAACATTTGTCTTGTATATTTAGAGAGAGTTGGTTTGTTTTAAACCACTCAGAGATTTTAGATAATTCTTCTCTTATCAGACAGGTAAGATTTGGATGAGATAGTAAAAGACATGCATCATCTGCACACATAAGGGCTAACACGTTTTTACAAACATTTTGTGGCAGTATGGAAACATTTAAACATTTAATCTACAAATTTGTGTGACCATTAACTGTCGTCAACAATGCCACCCAGTATTTAAACTGGGACCCACACAAAGGCTCACAGGTTCGTCTTACCAAATGGGGGCAGAGACAAAAACATAAATATAAAAATACATTGTATTGACATATTTACACACACAGAAATCCGAAACAAATGTACCAAAACAACAAAAAAATGAATCCGTTAATTACAGCTATAATCCTTTTACCACATGCCCTATCAATTGGGCCCAATCCAGAGCAGCAGCGGGAAGAGGAGATGTAACTACATAGCCCATATCTGGATGTGAGCCCAGCGAGAGCCCCCCAGTGGTCGCGGGAGGTGCAGCCTGGTCCCGCGAAAAAGAGAAGCACCGGTCCCCCAGACCACAGTTTAGGTGCACACCCCAGCCCCCAGCGAGCGCATAATTTAAAACCATGAGCTGCGCACCACAAGCACAAGCTTAACAGCTGAATGGTGACTTGAGTCTAACAAACAAGCAAACAGCAAAGTCTTGGGTTGCAGAGGGCCTCACAGGGCCGAGCTGAACAGGCCCAGTTGAGGGTCCTGGTGGACTTTGAGCAGGAGCCACAGGCATTTGCTCCCACGACTCAAAGACCAGAAGCCAAACATCACAGTCTGAAGACTCATCCAATCATGAATGCAATCATGTCTGTAGGCAAAATGTCGCTGGAATGGTGAGCCAAAATCAGCATGTTGGCTGCAGTTCACAAACAAACTGTAGGTCACATTAACCGCTCCTCATTCAGTTGGAAAACATGGCTCCAAACTTTCTCTGGGATTTTGTCTGTTGTCTGAGGGGGAAATGTGGTTCTTTTGGACGATTTGCCTTGAAAAATTAATCGTGAAAGAAAAAGATGCAACACGGTATAAAGTATTCAGGCACCATCTCATTTCACAAAGCAAGGACGTTTTAAGAGAAAGGTACAGTTAAGGATATGTCCTATTGTTACCGTGGCAGAGTGGTTATCCTGTCATCTTTCTCGGTGAGTACTCCAGTTTCCTCCATTGCTCCAACTACATGAACTCTTGGTAGTGAAGAATGTGTCACATACAGAGGACAATTTTCTCTTCCTCTCTCTCACGCACCATTCTCTCTTTTTCCCTCTGTACTCTTATTTCCTCCATTTACTCCATCAATCCTCTATTTTCTCCCTCTTCTCTCCCTCCCTCAATCCTATACATCTCTTTTCTTTTATTCCCTCTATACTCACATCTCTCCCTTCTCTCTTTATTTCCCTCTCCACCCTCTACTCACCCTCCTCCTTTACTCCCTCAATGTAGTTTTATTTTTACACACCGGATTGTAGCCACAGGTTAATTTGCATCCGTTGTCTCACGTTCACTCTCATGAACACACTCTCATTCATACACCAGCATACTTGGACACTGGAGGCAAGGTGAGCGAAGTGTCTTACCCAAGGACACAATGACATTATGCACTACCGCCCCACTGCGTCACCTGGCAGTCCAGTGGCCTCACTTCCTTCCTTGTACTAACTAGGCCCATCTCTGCTTATCTTCCGAGATCTGGCGAGATCAGATATTGACAAGTTTGTATGGCTAACTCTCTTCTGTTTCAATTTTTTTCTCTCCTCCCCATGCACTCTCTGCTCTTCTCTGTCTCTTTTTCACCATCTGTCTCTTTATTCCCCTCTCTTTTCTATCACTCATCCCTTTCTTTCTCTCTCTACTAATCTCTTTTCTTTACTCCCGCTTCATTTTTCTCTCGTTCACACCCTCCCTCCCCCATCTCCCTATTTCTTTTCTCTTATTTCTTTCCCTCCCTCCCTTTCCCCAGACTCCTCTTTTTTTCTCTCTACCCTCTTTCTTTAAACTCCCTCTCTCGTGGTTTTACCTTTCTCTCTAATTTACTCCCTTTACTCTTTTTCTCTCTCCTTTTCTCAACTCCCCCTTTCTCCTTTACTTCTTTAAGCCTCCCCTTTGGTATCTTTCTCTTTTATCTATTTATTTATTTTTCTCTTTCACTCTAGCATTTCTTCCACTCTGTCTCCTCTCTCTCCCTCCCTCTCCCTTCTGTATTCCCCCTCTCTTTCTCTCATCCCACTCTTGGGTACAAATCACATCTGTCTGGCTGAGCACACACATGTCTGGTCCTTGTGAAAGATGTAAGATGTCATCGATCCCTTCTTGAGTGTTTATGGAATACTTTGTCATTTAGTCGTGGTTTAGAACTGTTTTATAGACAGGCTGTACGGGCGTAGTTTGAAATGCTTATCTGATTTACAGGGTCACCAGACTTTCAGAGAGAAACAAGTGACCAAGAGTTTGAATTAATGAATTAATTGCGTGGGCAGGGCCAGAGACTAGGGGTCTTGTGGAAGTTTTTGGAATGTAAAGGGCAGAGGTGAGAGGCTTTAGGCGTTAGCCCCGAGCAGACTCAGTAACGACTCTCTCTGCGAATCAACTTTGGAAACCATCTGGACTCCTGAATATTAATATATAAAGGGATATAAGTTTCGTCATTATTTAGTCACAATTTTGATGAAAATTGGGAAAGCAATTATATATTGAGAGAATCCCCTTCTATCGGAGGACCAACTGAATTTGATGCATTCATGGAGATCCCGTTCTAACGGAAGACGATTGAATTTTGTTTGTGATAATCCTGCTGAAAACTGCAGAGTTTCACCACGAGTGACACCGCATGAGGTTTAGAACAAAGGCGGCTGCTTACACACTGAGCTCAAAAAAAGCTTAGTCTGTAGTAACCTCTGGTGGCCAGTGGTAAATTCTGCAGAAACGACATGGAAGTTTGTACAGTAGTGTGATAGTAAGTTAATGTTAAAAAAAATTTAAGAATGAGTGATGGTTTATGATTTATTTGTCTAGAGATGATGAGACTAATTGTTTGATCGACTTAGATACAAAATACATGATCTAAAAATAGATACACTGGTCAGTCATAAAACCCTGTATACATTATATATTTTTTTTGTTTGGGATGACGTGACTTAGATCATTAAAAGGAGGGATTTGTGATTGTTGTTGTAGTAGATATTGTGATTGGAAAAAAAATATTAAAAACCAGAAACAGCCCCCCTGGTAGCCCTTTTTCAAGAAATTAAAGGCAAAACATGTAACAAATTTGTACTCATAGAACCTTCAGAAAGAGTTAACACTTGAATACAGTAATCCCTCGTTTATCGCGGGAGTTGCGTTCCAAAAATAACACGTGGAAAGTGAAATCCGTGAAGTAGTCAGCTTTATTTTTTTTTATTATTTTACAATGCAATACTGAACTATAGAATGAAACCAAAAATCAAAACCTGTTTTAAAGCCCAAAATGTATTTGAATATAGTTATTACAAGGTTGGAAAACATTGTCCCTCGCATATGTCACAGTCCCAGCTGTGCCTCTTCGTCCTGACTCCGCCCCGCTGTAGCGTCTGTTTCTACTGAAGGCGCAGGAGTCTTTCTCCGAGAGAAGAACATTGTTATGGGTAGTTGTTGGCGCTCTTTCTTCTTCTGAGCAAGAAGATTTTTATAAACGGATACGCCACCTTCGATTATATTTGAGAACTGCAATGAACGACTCATCGAAGGGTCCCATTCTTGTGCCGTGCGCTGACATTGTGGGTTTTGTCACAGAGAAATTTTTAATTTTAAATTGTTTCCTAATGCATGCCCTTTTTGATTGAATATAAGTTGTTTTATTATTACTCAGTGTTTTATGTTGCACCTTAAGGCCGAGACAAGTTCCTACGTTTTTGAATTTTGTTCATTGACAATGGCAATAAACTCTTTCTGATTCTGATTCTGATTCTGAAAAAATGCAAACGTAAAGTTGGCAGAATGTACAGAAACGAAAACTGTTGACAAGTGAAAAACCAATACAGTACAGCGTCAATATTTTATTTCTAGACAACAGTAAAGCCCCTGAGCCAATCAGGATTCAGAGCACAATGCACTGTAAAAATATCCGCACTGTAAAAAAAATCCGTGAAGCAGCGAAGCCGTGAAAGATGAAACGCGATATAGCGAGGGATCACTGTAAATGGTTTGAGGAGAGACGGAGGAAGGGAGTATTTGGACGTAATAACGAGCCAATGCCAGATGTCAAACAATGGAATGAGTTGAGAGAAGTACTCAAAATTGGAGCAAAAAACTGCTGTAGATACAGTGATAATCTCAGGAAATAAAAAAGCGATAGCAGCTGCTCAGAAAAAAGTCAGGGTCTGAAGGGAAGTGCCTCAACACAGGCTCACACAAAAAGGAACAACCCTCTTCTCACAGCTTTCCCCTCCCAATTACAGTGATCTCATGTCAGAGGTAAACTCCAATCCCTATGCAAGAGTACATGCAGCACTAAGAAACATGAATACATCCATCTTTACCATACGTGCCACCTACAGCAGTCACCCCATTAATATCGCAGCAGTTCACTGCATCTTACAACCGCATGGAGATGCTAGAAGCAGCTCTCCAGCAAGTTGAACGTGAGCTACAATATTTGGAACAATGAGTTGCACAAGCTCCTACACCCAGCAATATGCTGTTCGACCAAATTCGCGCAGTACAGGTGGAAAGATATCCTTTGGAAACCGAGTTGAAGAACAGACAAAAGGGAAAAGATCCAAGATCCATCCAATCCTTGGGAAGAATTGATACAATGTTCACCTAAATTCACTAATCCACAACACATAGTTGCACAACCTCAAACGAACGTACCTTTAGGCATTGATTTGATTGATTTGGTTAATAGAAGTACATGCAATAAACAGGAACTTAAAAATGTCATAATGTGAATTTCAGAAGAGAGTGCTAATGAATCTTGTCCCTCCTCACTAAAATCGGAGCGATTTATTATAGATTAAAAACTATGCCACATGTTAAAATTTATAGAGAACACAGGCAAGTGAGGGATGAACTACGACATGAGAAGGACGAGCTATTACAAGCTCAGTAAAATTGCAGATGCCGCCGCAAAAGCATTGGAGGCAACAACTAAACAACACTCATTGATGGAAAGTTTAGTGAAAAAAACACCAGGTCCGGAAGACAGAAAACAGATGACACCACAACCTGAAATCTTGGCTGATTATTGCGAACAACATCCTAATAGACCTGTCACAACGTTAGTTTAACCAGCTTTTAGTACCACTGTTGAACAATGAAAGCTTATCAAATGTTATTACAAAAAGTAAAACTTATGTAGTTCACTTGAATACAACTCTTAAAACATGCCTCTCTCGTCGTGTTTTTTCTCTTTTTCCCTCTAAATCACAGTGCGCTGGATCACCTGTTGTTCTCCGGAATAATGAATCTAATTGATTGGTCTCTGAGTGCATTGGATAAAGTTTTTTCCCAGAGAAAAGCTTCCCCGGGAGAAGCAACCTGTCCCGAGGGGACGTCCCCAGCGGGGTGCGTTCGGGACTATTTGAAGAACTGGCAGGTTCTATGCATCGAGCCCTTGCTCATTGAAGATGTGGAGGACCTATTTGTATTTGTATTTATGATAGCGGGATTCCTCCTAATTGGGCTCGGAGTCGCACTGGTCTATCGGAAAAAATGGGAAGACAGAAAAAATTCACCCAACAACTGTCTGACATCAACATGAAAAGGTTTTTGGATTTGAGTGAAAGAATGAAAGGACTCGAACAGAGACTTGAGCACAGCACGGTGCAACTCACTGATCTGAACCGTAACATCTTATTTCGGACCACAGAGATGCAAAAGACTTTGGGGGATTCAATCAAGGAAATGGGAACTTTTTGCTGTCGGACGGAGTAACTCAATGAATCAAGCTGATCGCACACAGAGGACCAGAAACGATTGGATTATTTGATCGTAAATCATTGATCAACAAAATGTATAAAAGTACTTATTTCTCTCCCTTGTATCTCTCTCCCCTTTCCTTATCTGGCCCCGGGCTGGGGAGCAACAGGCGTCAAGGCTGTGCTGAAGACGCAGACACTTACACAAAACAAGATTTGGCCTTCACTCACCGTCTGCACATCCCACATCCTAATCTTTGTGTTATCTTGTTTGTGTCCCTGCCCCAATATCCACTGAAAATATCCATCACGTTGACCTCGTGTAATGTACTCAATATGTGTTGTTTATCATTGTATGCTTATTGCTGAAACTGTTTTTCATTTTCCAAGAGTTCAAGTACCCGAGTAGGCGCTGCGCGAAAGCGAGCCGCCCCGGTGGCTGATGCTCTTTATACATGTCTCTCATGTCGCATCTGTCACCAAGTCACGTTCCTATGTTGTGAATTTGTTCATTGACAATGGCAATAAATATATCCTGATTCTTGATTCCTGATATATAAAAGTTAAACTGAACACTGCTGAAAGGGATCCCTCTATAGACTTTGTTACTTGGGCAGGTGACAAATCCTAGGACTGCTCTTCTGTTTCCTGTGTCGGCTCCCGTGTTCCGATATGTGGCTCCGCTTGTCTTCCGCCTATGGCCACCCTCCTATCATCGTCAGGGGTGTGGTTCATGGCTCTAAGTGCTGATCCGTGTCCGGGGGGCGACTGGAGCTGGCCTGAAAGTGTAACGGGGGTCCTCCTCTTGTCCAGGTCGGTCTCCTCCCTGGTCCTCCATAATTCCGTCATACACAGAGAAAGGCCCGCACATCGCCTGCCTCTCCGCAGGTGCAGTGATTAGGAGCTACGCTGATTGGAGGCAAGAGTCATATGACGTGGCAACACTCTGATAGTAATTAACAAAAAACAAGCAGTACAAATCAGATAAAACACACTATAAAACACACTAAAAGAAAACTTGTTAAAAACTACCATTTGTGCTCCTGTCACAGACCCAATAGAGGTTCATGCCCACACCAAATGCAGCAGAGAAGCAGTAAGACCAGTAAGACCCAGTCAAAGGAATTTGACAAACAATCCAACACACAGGGCTCTGACGTAAGTAGTGACGACGACACCACTCCACAAATGCCTTTGAGCTATGAGCGATGGATGAGGGAACTTAATGGAGAGCTGAATGAGATTGAGAATGAGAGGAACGAAAGAGAGATGAAAGGGTAGTCTGATTCAAATGCTTCCTGAAGATCGAAGAAGAGGAATTAGGACGATCGTCGAATTTCGGTGCTGAGCATCGGATTTTGGGACAGCAAATTGAGAGTAGAAGTTGGCTGCTTATAGTGACTCGAGTACAAGCAATGCGGGTGACAGATTGATGGAGGAGAGTAGACTACAAGTCTTGAGAGCTATGAGGTGCAGCGTAAAGCGTATCCCTTACTGATCTACTAAAAAGGTATTGTCGAATGAGTGCCTTCTGACTAATCAAACCCCCAGAAGAATGTCTGGAACGATACTGGGGTATAATTTGAACAGACATGAGACTAGACAGAACAGGCTTCTTCCCTTGAAACTTTGGAACGAGAGAAAGAATCGTTCTACTGAGTAGTTCGATGGTCGCATGCAAATATTAAAATGCGTGAGTCTGCTACTTCTGTGTGTTGACTTGAGGTGCATTAAAGTTATTCATCATAGAGATAAGAAGCAGATTCTTGGTCTGAAAGGGAGAAGGGCTTGCCCTGTAGGATGATCTGAATGCCTGGTAGAGAAGACTAAGTGTTTGAGGACTGTCTAGTGCGTATGGCAGCTGGAATGAGTTGGAAGGGGCTGGAGTGCGCTGAGCGGTCTTCGATGCATCAATTGATGCACGATGGATTGAGGTGCACACTGAGAGATGTCGCCTCTGAAAAGGAAACAGGAACCTGATCGCCGGAGCTATTGAATCGGCAGCTGGAGGAGGAATGATTGTGATTGTCGAGTTAGCCTGTAAGAGAGAAGGATTGATGAACAGAGTTGAGGGTCAAATGAGATGATTGATAGAGCATCCCGGTGCCCGGTGGCTCTGGAGTCGGCATCCCTGTGCCCGTTGGCTCTGAGAGAGGGACTCTGGGGAATTAATGGCGAAGGGGAAAGCCGCCAATGATATGTCGGGGCCGGTATTCAATTCAATTCAATTCAATTTATTTTTGTAACGCCCAAAATCACAACAGTAGTTGCCTCAAGGGGCTACAGTGGAAAACAAAACAAACAGTGTTCATAAGGACTTGGTAATGTCCCAGCGTCCTGTGTCCTTAGACAGATGTCCCAAGCTCCCCTGTCCTTAGACCCTCCTTCTCGGCCAGGAAAAACTACCAAACCTCTTTGGGAAAAAGTAGAAACCTGTAGGAGTTCCACAGTGAAGGAGAGATCCGACTCCGTCGGACAGACAGGCGGACGCGCCTCAATTTGCAGATACACCGTGGAGCTAGACCCACTCAGGAGGAGAACCAATTCTTCAAGGCCGATGAAGAACCGTTCATATGGAGTAGAGACCGTTTCTCCAGGCAGACCGTTTCTCCAGGCAGACCGTTTCTCCAGGCAGCTGAGGAGCATCTGGATCCACAGGTCCTCGATGTGCCTGCTCCACTCCCGTCGGGGAAGTGGGAGAAAAAGAAGGAAAAGCGATGAACAAATTGCCAATGAAATTAAATATTAAATATTGTTTGATAGAAAAGTAGTAGGAAACAGAGGATAGTGCTCAAGCTGCCATACTTCCCCAGTATAGTTGCTCCTAGGGCAGCATAGCTGGGAACTATCGGTTTTTATTTCTGTTCCTAACTGGCCTGACCATAAGCGATTTCAAAGAGGAACGTTTTAAGCCTGGTCTTAAATGAAGAGACTGTGTCGGCCTCTTTGACATGGACAGGAAGCCGATTCCACAACACAGGAGCTTGGTAGCTAAATGCTCTACCTCCTACTGTGCTTTTAGAGACTCTTGGGACCACCAGAAGTCCAGCATTTTGAGAGCGAAGTGCTCTGTTTGGATGATAAGGTACTATAGCATCTTTGAGGTAGGATGGGGCCAGGTCATTTATGGCTTTGTAAGTCAGGAGGAGGATTTTGAATTTGATTCTAGGTATGAGTGGCTGTCGGCCGTGGATCGGAGCGAGCATGGCTGACGGCCGTGGATTAGAGCGAGCGTGGCTGCTGCCGTGCTGCCGTGGATCGGAGCGAGCGTGGCTGCTGGCGTGCTGCCGTGGATCGGAGCGAGCGTGGCTGCTGCCGTGAATCAGAGGGAGCATGGCTGTCAGCCATGGATCGGAGCGAGCGTGGTAGTCGGCCGTGGATCGGAGCGAGCGAGGCAGTCGGCCGTGCATCGGAGCGAGCGTGGCTGGCGGCCGTGGCTCGGCGCGAGCGTGGCTGCTGCCGTGGCTCGGAGCGAGCAAGGCTGCCGTTGGCGTGGTTGCCGTCAACAGCAGCCTTGCTGAGACATGGGATTTTAAGGTTCTAGGATCAAGAAAGAAGAGAGCACTCAACCTGCTGATGCCTGGAGAAAGTAAAATATGGATTGATGCCATACGACCGGCAAGGGGTGTACCTGATGAATATGAATTGGCAGATGAAGCAGGATTTGAAGCTTTTCCAATCCTGAGTCATATTTTTCCAATAACGACTAACAAAAGTGTGAATAGAATTAATTTGGTACATTTACGATGTACAGAAATTGGCTAATTACACTAGAGACTCAATTGACGCAACTCATGAACTGATTTCAATGATGACTTTAAAGACCAGACAAGCCTTAGATATGATTGCGGATATTTTTGCGGAAAGAGGTGGAATTTTTGCTTTATTTGGATCAATGTGTTGTACAGCAAATAACACTGCACCTGACGGACGACAGACTAAAAGCCTGCAGAAACTTGGGGCTATCTCAATTGAACTAAAATAACAATCTTAAAATAACCCTGTAGTAGATTGGCTGAACACTTTTGGACAGTAGGGTAAATATATACCGTAGCTGCAATGGGTTTGACTATAAGAATTGGCATATTTCTATTTTTTTATATGTGGATGCTGTCGCATCCCCATGTTTAGATCCTTAATTAAACAAGCATTTGAGAAAGCCATAGGTCCAATTGACAGAAAACCACCAGAAGTGATTCCACTCGCGGAGACTACAAAAAAGATGATGAAGGAGACTTGAGAATATAAATATTAGGTCCATAATACACACATCTTATATTAGATACCAAATGTTTTGGTGTCTCTACATTTTTCACATTGGGAAAAGCCTTATAAACAGGGGGGAGGTAAAATGTTTTACTTTTTATTACACATTGAGATAAAAATGAATACATGATGTTTGTAATGCACCATATGAGCGGGTGTGGGAGATTGGGTTTGGTTGGAACCTGGAACACACCTGCAAGCACATAGAGAAGAATTAGTACACATGACAGCAGAGACACATGGTTTCGCCGGCCCAGATGTGGAGGTCGGCTGAACGAGAGGAAATTACAACAGTTGGCTCTCATGATGTGTGAAATGAAACACGAAATGCAGCATGACATGGTATCACTGAAAGCGGAGGGCGGCGCTGCCCGATTAAATCAATTTGAATGCGACATAAGGGAGCTGAAAGCAGGGGGGAAAGCGTGTATTTCAGAAGATATGTATGATCTGCATACACTGAGGGCCGAGATGGCGGCGCTGGGGACCGAGATGGTGACACTTCTGAGAGGGTCATTTGATTTGTATTGATTTCATAAATATTGTGAATATAAATTTCTTGAGTAAATTTTTTCTGTGAAGAACCCAGAGAAGGTTATTTGATCTGAAAGGGTTATTAATATTTGGTTATATGAGGCTTTCTGGAAAACAATAAATTTTTACATTTAGGCACCCCTGCGATCACCACTTTTACTGTTACAAACTGACCCTGGCCTCCCATCAGAGAAGGGAAAAGTTATGTGGCCCTCACTGGAAAAAGTTTGGGGACCCCTGATTAACATGATCAGGTTTTGGGTTCAGTGCTTGTTTTCAACATGTTTTATCTGTTTCATGTTCTTGGGGTTTATGTGTTTATATGTTGTGTTCAACCAAAGTTTAAAACTATTCAAAAAATATCAATGGCAAAATCAATACAATCATCCCAATGGCATTGGAAGTGTTACAGGTGGCATCCTTCAATATGAATGGCATACTGAACTCAGCCAAACAATCAAAAATTTTAACAAAAATGAAAAAAGAGATAATAGACATTGTTTATATATGAGAGACACATTTGAACAACACTGAACATCAAAAACTAACAAAATGTTGTTTTGTTGTCACTAAAAATTTTTACTATTCATTGTACAGAGGCAAACACAGGAGGGGAGTTGCAATATTGCTTTCAAGTCGAATAGCTTTTGAACAGAGTTTTGAATGTAAGGATAAAGAAGGCAGATATGTACTGGTTAAAGGGAATATTAATGGGAAGGTTTTTACTCTACTGCATTCAACCTACATTGGACATATCGAACTCAAGAGGCACTGGAGGAACAATAAATAAGAAGTTCAGTAAATTAAGGTGCGCGCATGGTGCGCAGATTCAAGCATCGGTATGTATCTTGTTGCACACGCTTCTGAACTTTTATATTGGAGTTTAATTTTCCAAAATATTGTAATTTTTTTAGGATTGGTAACTCCATGGGCCTCTCCTTCGACCTGCGTCTAAACCTCTTCCTCGACCCATCTTCTCCCTTCTCCCTCCATCCGTCCTTGGGGGGGGTTTAAGGTACGGTTACACCGGCTCCTCTCTCCACTTAACAGACTGTAGTTTGTGGAGCGGACAAAGTGCTGGTTCTGGCACACGGCAGGACCCAACATTGGACTGTACCAGGGCCCCACCTACAACATGGACAGCGCAACCTCTGGTAGGGCATCTGATTTAAGTGACCTGGGGACATTCTGGGCTGCTGTATTGTTTTAACTCAGTAAATTATGTTATATGGGTCAGCTATTTTAAATGTGTGAATGTGACAATGAGAAGGTAGTCTTCTGAATTTTAGTAATGAAAATACAAATGTCTTGTTGTTTATCCTGAATTTAAATGCAATAAAATGTGAGTCTTTCTATATCTGAGTCTCCTGGTCCATTCAATCCCTAATCTGCGCTAACCTTTTACATGTGTAAGTGTCCCTGGCACCGTTTTAATCCAGGGTGGCATTGTTGGAAACTAAAGTAAATGTTTGTTTTACTTTTTTAAATTGAAATAATAATCTAAGCGTCTTGCCCCCAGTGTCGCCACGACATATAAAGCGTTTCACTGCCAGTGTGGAGATTGGTGGTGCATTGTACTCAAAAGTACTATTAATTTCTCTTAATTTCTCTAAACAAAAAAGGTGTTTCTCATTATCACTCTTGCAATAGTATCAATCATTTTGCTTAAGTTATAAATCAAGTTTGAAATTACAGTATCGTTTAATTTTGGTTACCACATGAAACTGTCACCCAGTGCACTTTACCAAAATCCGTCTGTGTAATCCCTCATTCGTCCAGGACAGTTCCAATGTAGAAAAAGTCAGTTGTTGTCATCCGGACTCTGTTTTAGGAAAAAGAGTCCAGATGACTACAACTGAATCTTTTTTCTACAATTTACCAAAATACCTTTTACCACTTCAACATCTGAAGCCACAATCTGACTTTCTTGCTAAAATGTTGTACAATTTTATGTTTTTCATTTCTCTGTACATTGTGTCTTTACATCTTTACCACTCCTTTATGTCATTTTCTCAAACCGGCATCTCATATACAACAAAATGTGGTTATCAGGCCAATTTCCATCAGTCCATTTCTGCTCAATATAATTTTTTTTATGCCACCAAATCAATGTGCACTTAATTTACATATCTTTAAAATTCAGACTTTTCCATTCTCGAAAAGGCCAAACTGCAGTGACATTTCCCCGTGCGTAAAACTCCCAAAACAAACTTGGTGGTATCTGACAGGCTGTTTGAGACGAGCACATGTGCGGACAGGAGGAGAAGCAGGGTGCATGATGGGATCAGACCGTAGGAGAAGCGAAGAGTGCATGCTCCGAAATGGATAAGGAGAAATGGTGGCAAAAAAAGGATTGTGATCAGAAAAGTGTAAAATTGGATGCGCAAAAGGAAGTTAATCGGAAAATGTTTTGGATTTGGTGAAATGTCAGCTCAAAGAAACATTTGCTCCAATATGTTGGTCTATTATTCTATTTGAGATTTATTGGGAAAAGCAACGGCTAAAATTTGTCATTTAAATAACATTATTCAATATTACATTAAGGTTTGATTGTATGATTATTTGAGCAATTTATGAATTAAATATAATGACATAGAATGGAAAGCTTTCCAGTTATTTACAAATGTTTAATTCATTCATTTTCTACCGCTTGTTCCCATTGGGGGTCGCGGGTGACTGGAGCCTATCCCAGTGACAAATGTTTAAATTTCCTGTTATTACATTATTCAAATAGAAATGTCATTACTCAAACTGATAAAAGTATTTATGGTTCTTAAAAAAACATATCAAATAAGCTTAGGCGTTTTGAACATACCCATTTACAATGATGTTACATGTGTTTATGGCCTACGGCTCTAAAGGAAAATCACACTAAAAACATTAACCTGTGATACGTTATTTTGAACCTTGTGATAAATATATTTAGCATTAGTCACGTTTTTGTCTGTTGGGTTAGTCTTGGTCTAAAACAAATTCACTAATGATGTAGTTCTATTTTAGTAGTCAGATCTTTTGGTACTTGGAAAGCCAAGTACTGAAACATAATCTTAAACTTCCATGTGCCTAAACATCGAAGTTGTTAAATAAAACATCTTAAAGACTGATTTGTGCTGCTACTTAAATCCTGTTCTGCTCTGAGAGAGAGGGGAGAAAGAGAGAGACAGGGAGAGGTAGAGAGAGTAGACAGACGGGTATGGGGAGACGGGTAAGGAGAAGAGAAGAGAGTGAGAGCGATAGAGAGGTAGAAAGAGGAGGGGAGAGGCAGGGAGGTGGGGGGGGGCAAGAGTGGAGGAGGAGAGAGTAGAGGAGAAGAGAGTGGAGAGAGGGAAATACTTTGTTTAATGTTTATTAAAACTTCATTCAAGCTATGTAAATCTGATAACTTTGTATTAAATCTATTAATACTCATTCAATTAGTAAATTAATGTAATTGTCTGTATACAAATGCAAGCAAAGGTGTAAAGCAAATTTAGCCTGAGCTTGTGCGGTAGGTTGAGTAGTACCGACTAGATATAGTCAGACTCACTTCTGCGCACAGCTCAGGCTCTGGAAACTTTCTCTACCGTTGCTTGCGGGGAGAGGTGGCGGGCTGGTGTTGGCTTGCTTATTGCCCCACAGCTCAGCCGCCACGTGTTGGGAGTTCACCCTGGTGAACGTGAGGGTCCCTACGCCTTCGGGTTGGGGACAGGTCTCTCACTGTTGTGTCGGCCTACAGCACAACAGTATTTATTAATACACAACAATATTGAAAGTGCTAAACAAAATTCAAATCTACCATTTAATAATAAAAAATATTGGGGCTCTTTACGATGGTCCATCATCAAGAATTAAAATCAATGGTCATCTGACAAATCCGCTGACTCTCGAAAGGGGGTCAGGCAGGGCCTGGTCTCCCCTCCTGTTTGCTTTGTATTTGGAACCATTGGCCCAATTTATTACACAATCAAAAACAATTCATGGTGTTACAATTGATGGGACGGAACATAAAATTGCCTGCTATGCAGATAATGCTCTATTGTATTTGACCAAACCAGAAATGTCCATACCCAATGTGGTGAATTTTCTTCAAGAAGTTGGTCCAATGTCTGGATTCAAATTAAATGTACAAAAAACTGAAATTCTCTCTTACTGGCATCCCCCTCTTACCTTTTGAAAAGACTTACCCAATTAAATGCGGAATCTTAGATATTTAGGTGTGGTACTCCATAGAGACCTATCAACAATTCTGGAGAAAAAATATATCCCTCTTTGTGTTATTATAAAAAATCTTGAAAAATGGACCCTTAGACTTAAGTCAAAGGATTGAGACTATAAAAATGTATGTATGTATTTATGTTTTGGGGATGGATATCAGCATATCACAATTTTATGAGTGGAATAATACAATCTCTCGATTTGTATTGCAAGGAAAGAAACCTTGTGTCCGATTCAAAACTTCACAATTATCAAAATAAAAAGGAGGCTGGGGTTTACCCTGTCTGAAAAATTACTTTATTTCAGCTCAAATCAGAGCGTTGCTGTACTGGTGTGACCCAGAATATGAAGCTCAATGGAAAAATATTGAGATTAATGTTGTGCCGGGGGTTCTTGTTGTACAAGCCTTACAGGCAGATGACAAGCGGTTGTCAATCCTTTACCAGACTGTAAAGAGAATAATTTGAAAAGCTTTGAGTAATGTTGATAATATTTGACTGAAATATTTTTTAAAACTTTTAAATCAGAACTTTCAAGAGGAATAATATCCAAATTTCTATAAATGTATTAACAATTTGGGCTTTCATTCTATTGATTACATAATGGAAAGATGGGAAAGAGAAGGCTACTTTGTTCTGGATGATGATCTCAGTGGAGAATTCTGATGGAAGAAGATGCAAATGAACATATGTAAAGGTCTGGTTAAAAGCAACATCAACAAAGCAAAGACAAAACAAGAACCAAAACAGGACTAAAGTCACAATAATTTAAATAAACCAGGACCAAAATGTTCAAATTATCATGAAATAACAGTAATAGTTTTATTTATGTGGAATGTATTTCCTCCTCTGTCTCTCTCCTGTGTTCCTCTGCTCCTCTGCCTCTCTCCTCTGAACCTCTCCTCCTCCTCTTTGTCTCCCTCCACTGTTCCTCTCCTCCTCTCTGTCTCTCGCCTCCGTTCCTCTCCCCTTTTCTTCTCCTCTCCACACAGGTAAATATGACAACACACCTGTCATGAGGATGCAGGACGTTCTAGGTATGGGTAGGTACGATGCTTCAGTAGCAACCTCCTGGAGAAGAACATAGACATATTGTTTAAAATATGTTCTACATTATAAAATGCAAGGCTCGATTGTCTAAATTGTTGTTTTCTTAATAGCTATACACACACTCCTCTCTATACACACACACCCCTTTCTATACACACACCTCGGGTGTATGTGTGTGTGTGTCAAGTATCTTATGTTATGCACTAATTAACTTGCCTGACCGGCCAGTCCCAACACGTTTTGACAGACTACTTTACAAAACCGTGAGGGTCTGGAATTAGACCACAGGATTTCAATTTCTAGAGCAGGGTTTAGAGAGCAGAACCAATCACACAAACCCAGAAGTGACCCAAACGCGACACGCTTAACCGTATGTTAGCACGTTTCGTGTTATCCGTACTAGTTCATCATGGCAAGTAGAGCTGATACAAATATAAATGACTTTTGTCGGTTTTGTCTCCAAAATCTTCTAAGCGAGAGCAGAAGTAAACACTTGATCACTCGCCGGGTCCGCTATCTTGAATGTTTTAGGGGTGAAAAGCAAGTTACGCGTCTTCAGTGCGACGCGTTAAAACCACCACCTGAGATTGGATTGCTCCAAAAAGGATCGACGGAATGATTGGCTCTGACTCAGATTCCAGACCCTTCTGCATTGGAACAGAATGTAGGAGGGACTGGCTGGTCAGGCAAATAATTAACAACCTTTTGGACATGTTGCGTTAGTCTTTTATTTTTTTACCTTAATCTGTCAATTAATACATTACATTTTTAGTCACCATTTTACATTCTTGGTTTTCTTTTTGTTACTTCCTTACTCCCCTTGGGAAAGCAGATGTAACAACAACAACCTTTACAAAATCTGCAGATTGCATTTGATTGTATAAATATTTTTTTACACACAATATGGAAAATATTGAATATGTTGTCATATTTTAATAATATTGAAATTATAGAAACATTATGGAATAAATAGTTTAAACTATAATGTAATGATTTGTTTTCCCTTACTGAGTGCTCAACAATCTTCACTACATCACACTTAAATAAGGTGGACATGCAAAAGATGGCTTTCATTATTGAAATATTTATTCATTTTGATTGCCTTTTAATTGTTCTCTTTTAATGTTGATATATATTTTAAATTTTTTCTGAAATCTTTCAGGTTGGCAACCATGGCTTTCACTCACGCTAATTGGGAGCTCTCTGCAAGGTATACATTTATATTATTCGTCACTGCACCACACTTATATCTAATGGCATGTACAAATTTTATCTTCATTATTAAATTAGCATTAGTTAATTATTTTATTCAAGCTCATAAAGTACGGATAAATCAATAATACATTTTGTAAATGGATACATAATATAAGGTTGATTGATATCTGGAGAGAGATGGATCATGTTTTTTTTTTTTCAACAAAGACAGGTCTAAAATTTCAGAAGCATACATAGGTACAATAGATTTAAGTGATCATGCTCCTATTTACATCACTGTAGATCTGGAACAGAAACAAAAAACACACTTTAATGCTAGTCAACTACCCACAATTTGTAATGAATGATGACAGAGGACATTGAGAAGTATGTAGAGGAAAATGGCAATGATGAAGTTTCTCCCCCATTCTCTGAGATGGAGCAAAGCAGCTTTGAGGGGCAGAGTAATTGCTTTCGCCTCAGCCAAAAAGAAACAAAGGCAGAAAAAATTTAACAATTTACAGAACAAAGCTGTTGGAAGCTAAACATTCCGAAAACAAGGAACCTCAAATGCTACAGGTAATTAAAAGGACAAGGGGTGAGATTAATGACCTGGCCTCACAGGGAAAAACAAAGAAAAAAAAAAACCTGTTCACCAAACAAAGATATTATGAAAGCGGTTCAAAATTCCCAATATTTTTTGCTTGGAAGCTCATAAAACCACAGGCAGGAATGGTGTCTAAATTTATGGGACAGAACAAAAAATTACCTGCTATGCAGATGATGTCTTACTATTTCTGACCAAAGCAGAATTTTTTATACCCAATGTGATGCATTTCCTTTATGATATTGGGCCAATGTCTGGATACAAATTTAATGTACAAAAACTGAAATTATCTTCCTGGCGACCCCCTCTGCCATTTAAATGGGGATGTCTTTCTAAAGGACAAACAGAATCTCTTAAATATTTAGGTGTAGTCTTCCATAAAGCACTATCTACAATGTAGAAAAAGATTCAGGGTTTCAGCAGACCATTATAAACAACTGGAAGGTTGAATCTTAAACCTCCATTACGATTAAAGGGAGGATTCTCTTTTTAACAAAGATAGCCTCCTTAACTCCTCTTTCAAACCACATTTCTCCCTGCTCAGAATCTCCACCTCACTGTCTTCAATAGAGTGGTCTGTGGCTTTGAGATGAATATGTACAGCGCTTTGGCGTCCTGAACTTGCTTGTCTTCTGTGATGATAAAGCCTCTTGAGAAGTGGCTGTTTAGTCTCCCCTATGTAACGCTCTTTACAACTTTCTTCACTGCATTCGATAGAATACACTACATTGCTCTGTTATTGTGTAGGCATCTTGTCCTTAGGGTGAACCAGTTTTTGTCTTAACGTGTTGCTTGGTTTGAAATAAACAGGGACTTCGTGTTGTCTAAAAATTCTTTGCAGTTTTTTCTGACAGTCCCGAGACATAAGGGATAGAGACACCCTTTCTTCTTGGTTCTGTTTCCCTTTTGTCCCCTTTTTTTTCCTGCTTTTTTGTTCTCTTCACTTCACAGAGCCCACAGGCTGAGAGAGCATTCCAGACGTGTTTTTCCTCTTTCCTCTTGCCCTCTGAGCTGGTGGGCACCTCTTGTGCTCTGTGTTGTAATGTTCTGATCACTCCTAGTGGGTGGTTGGAGCCAAAGAGCAGGTACTGATCCGTGTGTGTGGGTTTCCTATATACTTCTATCTGGAGCTTCACGTCTTCTCCTCTGATAGTGGAACAATCAAGAAAGGCCAAGCGATTCTCCTTAGCATCTTCTCTTGTAAACCTGATATGCAGGTCCACTGCATTGATGTGCTCTGAGAAGGCTTCCAGCTCTTGAGGCAGTTAAGGCAGCAGAAGGAGGCAGCGCACAGGGCTGGTGACAGAGAGCGCTACAAAGATGCGAAGTATGGATTTAGCAAAGAGGTTTCTCAAGCGAGATCACAGTACAATACGTGTCTGAAGCAGCAGTTCTCTGACAACAACCCCGCCTCCGTGTGGAGGGGGCTCCGGCTTCTCACCAACCATAAGACCCGAGCCCCCCCTGCTGCAGACAATCGAAAACTGGCTGAGCAACTTAACACCTTCTACTCCAGGTTTGATGTGACCACCCCCTCCCCAACGGTGGCCACCTCCGCCAACCCAGACCTGGTCCCGCCCACCTCCCCTACCACTCTCTCAGTTCAGGAACAGGATGTTCACAGGCTATTTCGGAAATCCAACCCCCATAAAGCTGCTGGACCAGACGGCGTCTCTCCCGCTACATTAAGACATTGCGTAGCGGGAGAGACGCAATGTCTTAAACAGGACTTCTCAGACTTGTTTCACTGATTGAGAATGACTCTTGGATGAGAGTCGAAACGTATCGTTTTTTCTAAAAGAGAGTCCACATGACTACAACTGAATCTTTTTCTACAATGGAACACTCCTGGACGAATGAGGGATTACACCGACACTATCTACAATCTTAGAGTAAAATGATACTCCTCTTTTCTCAACTATAAAGGAAGATCTTGCAACATGGACTCTTCTCCCATACTTGGGTAACACGGTAGCGGAGAGATTTGTGCTCTCACTTCACATTAAGAAGGTCCTGGGATCGATTTCCAGGTGGTGCAGAGCATTTTTCTGTGTGGAGTTTGTATGTTCCCACTAAAAATGTGTATGAATTAGAGTGTGTTGTGAGAGTGAATTTAGGTTAATGTATGTTAATTAATATGCACTGTCCTGACCAAATAAATGAATATATACTTTGAGATTGAAGGGTTGAAACTGCAAAATGAATGTTTTGCCCAGATCTCTATCGATTCCAGACTCCAATTACCATCCCCAACCGGCTGTTTGAGTGGAATAAAGCATTTTTTTAATATGGTAAGGCAAAAAAAATTATCCGATTCAAAACTTTACAATTAAAAGAAAAAGGAGGCTGGGGTTTAATTGGTTTGAAAAATTACTTTTTTTCAGTTCAGACCTTGCTGTGCTGGTATGACCCAGAATATGAAGCTCAATGGAAAAATATTGAGATTTATGTTGTGCAACAGGTTCCTTTTCAGGCCTTACTGCAATAATTACCGTATTTTCCGGACTTTTAGCCGCTCCCCTATATAAGCCGCATTTGCTCTATTTTTAAAAAAACGATAATAAAACAATACATAGGCCGCACCTTTTGTATAAGCCGCAGAACTCTTTCCTTGACTTTTGGCATCGCATGATCTCCCCGCTGTCCCTCCGTCCCTCCAGCGTCTCACCGGACATTCATTGATGTTAAGCTTGCGTGCAGCCGCGCGGTTTCCTAGCAAAATCGATGGCCTTCAGCTTAAAACTTGCTTCATACGAACTTCTTCGTTTGGGTTCCATAATGATGGGGCAAGAATTTGAAAATAATTTATAGTTGGTAATTGTTCGTCCGTGTTCTATTTGCTAGCTGAATAAAAAAAGCAACATCTGCTTCTTTGCTTAACTTTTCGATTTAATTCCGGTTAGTTCGCCCCTAGCGGTGAAAGAAAAAAACCACAGAAAAGCCGCAGCCTCTAAATAAGCCGCATGGCTCAAAACATCTGACAAAAGTAGCGGCTAATTGTCCGCAAAATACGGTACACCTTTTTTAAAACTAGCAAAAAACACTAATTGTGAGCAGCTAATAAAGGTTTAAAACTATCTTATTATATCAGTTCTATTTATTCTTAATTTTAGCAAATAAATCTTAAATTCTTAATTTGCTTAGTTTCAGACAAATTATAGAGAAACTCAAAATAAGTGTCAGTATGTTTATTTTCTAAAATAATGTACACATTGACAAAATCTTGTACAATCAGTGCCATAGCAACCATAGCAAAGTATAAAATTACATCTGTAATGGACCAATACAATCACTCAGATCTACTGTTGCAAAAACACTTTATGGCAATAACATATTCACAAATAACAAAGAGCTTAAACTTACTCACCTAAATCTTGCTTGTGAAAACTTTTAAAACAAAAAGAAACATGAAGAGAAAAACTGAACAGTTACTCTAAAACCCCCCTTCCTCCATCTCCAAAATACAGCACTATTGTCCTATGAAATCAAGCCCCTCTGCCAGGACTTTTTTGTATGAAGCGGTGGTGTCTCTCATGAATGGCATCCTTGAGTACGTCTGTCTGAATGACAGACAGTAAGGTTGCCACACATTTGGGGTATGTCAGATGTACCCCAATAGTAAGACATAAGATAAATGACCCCCTCACCAAGCTATTCTTTATCTAATGTTGCAACCGGTGTATTGCCTACCGCAATGATGCATTTGCACTCATCGAACAGTAGCACCGGATAGGAGAGACTTCTTTTTTAGGCAGAAGCGCTGAAGAGTGAAAGAGTGCTGGTAGCACCTTCACCAACACAATGTGGGCATCAGCTGTAACAAAAAAGTAATCTATCATCATAGGTGGTTTCATTGCTTTTTCAGACACCCCATAGAAGTGCACTCTGTAGAAAAACATCTGTCTCACTTGATTCAGGAATTTATATTGGATGGGTCCAAAATCCTGCGTAGCTCAGCGAAAACCTGAAATAAGAAAATAAGATATATATATATATATTTTAATCGATTAGGTATAACAGTAAAATAAAATTTGACTGTATTATAACTTACATGAGGAAGCTCATTGAAACATGAAGCTAGATAAAATGCTAAGAATTTAGCATTAGCTCAAATATTACACAAAATAAATTTGAATTCACATTAAAACTTGAATCAACATTAAAACTGGAATCAACATTGAAACACATCTCAATATAGCTAACATTTGATCCCAATAAACATAAATCTTATCAGTTGCTGTGTCCCTGCTCTCTGAGATGTGCCTGTGTCACTGAGCTTCTGAGGCTGAACTGTTCAGATTTGAACATTTTAGATCACGTGAACTCAAGATTCCCGCTTTTTTTGCACATGATAATCAGGTCCATGTACATTGAAACAATGTTGGCATTTTAACCCTAAAATATGACGTTAAATCAATGCTGATTTAACTACTTTTTTTCAACCGTTGATATTTCAACTGTGATTTATTGTTGAATTAAGGTTGACTTTTCACACGACCAAAAATAACCAATCTGACCATAAATCAACCTCTTTTTCTATCTGGGTATTACATTGGACATTCGTAAAATGGAAAAAATTTAATTCTGACTTAATTTGAAAATGAACAAATTTGTCAGACTTTGGATTCAATGGGACATTTTCTTTGAGTTTTGAGTGCTATGATTTTTTCTTCTTTTGCTTTATTATTTGTTGATGGCTACCGTCTTTGATTTTATGTCAGTTTTCTCTGTGGTCTTGTTTTCTTCTTTCATTAAAATGTAAATATCTGTTATTTTGTAGAAAATTCACCATGGCCACGCCAAATGTTCTATTAAAAATAATAGCACATGGGTTTTGCACATTTTGTACAAGTTTCAAGTGTTTTAGAAGGAAATTGTTGTAGGAGATGTCAGAAGGTGATGTTTGACTTTTAAATAATTGTGTTTGATCCAATATGACCAACTTCCTACAAGGTTTAGGGAGGGGGTCATAATTTTTTACTTGTCCTGATACAACCTATTTTTTATCCCAAGTTTTATTTGTCTACGTTGAAATTTATCTAGTCAGAGCTCCCATTGCTGCCACGTAAATTTTTGAGGCGGCGCGAATAAGCCATCTTTCGATATTTTTTATCAGGAGTTTCAACTCAAAATTAGAGCTCCAAGTTCTAATTTTGAGTTCACTGAACTCTAAGTTTCCATACCATTTACGTAAATATTCCACATTGTTTACTAGTTGATTTTTGCGCTTTCCCTCAAATTCACAGTTACAATAGGACTGTTGCACGGCCGAGGGGTTTCCCCCTTCTATGTTTTGCTCGGACCCTAATAATGATAATAAATAACAATAACAATAATAATACATGTTATATATAAACACCTTTCAAAACACCCTAAGACACTGTACAGGACAACAGTTTGAAGTCATAATTTTGTTGCCAGTAATATTGGTTTTAGTATTTATTTTTGTAATAATTTGCTGACTCTATTTATATTTTGATCATCTTTAGGCTTCCTGTGACGTCACTTCTGGATGAGTGTACTCTGTTTTGAGAGTTGTTTGTTCTCAAATTTATCGTTAATCCACAAATTATATACAAATATTTTAGGTGTCTATACACCATTGAAAGTCTGATTGCTCTATAATAGGGGTATCACATTTTTTTACATCGAGGGCCGCATTTTGAAAGGTATCCGGAGCAGAAGGCCACAGACGATCCGACAATGACGAACCATTCAAAATTTTGCATTTGACATAGTTTTGATGGGCCTCCACACCTTCATTGAGTGACCGCATTCTATAGTAGTTCCAAGATATTTTATTATATGTTCTTGTGTATTTTATTATTCTTATTCTTATTCTTATTCTTATTATTCTTATTATATTTTCCACATTTATCCCTGTTTTTCGGTGGGCAGCACAGGTTGCATTCCTTGTCCGATTTACGTCAATCAAAGTTCAGGTTGTAGATAATTGACTAGTGATTCCTGGACTTGCCTTCGGGTAATCCTCAGCCTTGTCATTTGCTCAGGATTCGTCTTGGAACATTGGATGTTTCCATCTCTCTTGGCTTTCACAGGTCGCATTTCTTGGCCGATTTTCGCCATTCAAAGTTCAGTTTATAGATGTTTCCCGTGTGATTCCTGGACTTGCTTTTGGTATTCCTCGGTCTTGTCATTTTTTCAGAATTCGTCTTCAAATTTTCCCTATCTCTTAGAATGGCGGAATGTTGGTGATGTTGGAGCGTTGTGACATTATCGCCATAGCAACTGTACAGAAAACGGCCATGCATTACGCAGACCGTCATGGCAGCTAGGGCTTTGTGATATCATCGGCATGGCATCGGCATATACAGAACATGTACAGAAATTGCAAAAGAAGACTGCACCTACAAATCACTGAGCACTGATTGTGCATTTTTTTTTTTTTGTCAACAAAAATTGGTCTGAGGGCAGCATTTGGCCCCCGGGCCACAGTTTGGACACCCCTGCTCTATAAACACCCTGGAGCCTCATATAGCTCACTTTTGTTCAGTATTTCGTGGATTAAACCTCTTCTTCTCAGTCTGAGCTAGTCTAGCCTAGCCGCTAGCTTCGTGGATGAATTTTCCTCTGCCTTTACCTCAGAACCCTGGCTCTTTCTCGGATGACAGGTGCATGAAATGTAGTGTAGTGGTAGCTTTGGAGGCCAGGGTTACAGAGTTAGAAGCGCAGTTTTGAGGAGCTAAAGTCTAGCTCTAGTAGATGTTGTTGCATCAGGTTTACCTGACTGCGCAAAAGGTTGCAGTGTTTCATTTTCATTTTTTATTTTTATATTTATACATACAGGGAAAACCCAAAGAGAAAAGTTTCATGGGTACTCTGTTAAAACACAAATAAAACATTCAAAAAAAATTAACCAAAACATAAAAACACATCCACATATACACTAAGAGATAAAATTATATAAAACAAGAGCACCGGCACTGTGGGTAGTCCCTGACCAGTGCTATAAAATCATTAAAGGCATAAAATGATTTAATTTATAAAGATGTAAAAGGGTTTTTGTTCCACAGGGAGGGAGCAAAGTTGCTGAAAGCCTTTTTTCCTGTCTCTGTGTTGATACGAGACCTCAAATGATGACGACCTGAAGTGCAACAAACAAAAAGAGCCTTATAAATAAACAAAAGGCAGTGCTGTTCTCTTCTTTCAAACAATGGCTGCCATCCTACTTTAGAAATTCTGTAGAGTTCTGTATCCTTCTCCTGTAATGAACCTTAATGCTGAATGATTGACTGAGTTCAGCTTTTAACTGCATATGCATTCTACAGCATATAGCTATGTATGTATGTGTATATATATATATATATATATATATATATATATATATATATATATATATATATATATATATATATACATATACATATACATATTTCTCTCCATTCTAGAGAGAATGGAGAGGAATAGAAATGTAGCCTGGATGAACTGTTTTCTACAATCAAGAGGAAAACACGCTTTATTTCGAAGGAGGAATGACAATCTGGCTTTAAGATGTCAGCTCGTATGAGTTTGTTGAAGGAGCGTTTATCATCGATCCAGTTGCTCAAGTATTTGTAATAGGTTGTTAGCATTAGCAGTGCTAGCAAGGCTAAGACTATACTATTTGTTCCTGGACTAGACCAGGAACAAAGTTGGGACAAATTTGTGACAGTTCAGAGGGAACGATGCGCTAAACGCCTGTAGTTCACCGTTTGACTGAAAATTTACTTCAACAAGATGATATTGTAAGACTAAATGAGTCCACCCCACACACTCATGTTAATTTTCAGACCGCCAGGAGCCCAAGCCGAGGTGGTGGTGTGGCAGTGATCTCACACTCAAGTCTACTTTAGAGTCCTAAAATTGACAATGCATTTTGCTCATTTGAAAGTTTCATGCTATCAATCACATGTCCAAATTGGAGAACCTCCAGAAAGGCATTCTCCCCCTAATTATAGATTCTATTCTTAATATAAGAAATACTAATAAAGACTGTTTCACTGTCCTTCAAACATGCAGTCATTAAACCACTTTTGAAAAAGCCTAATCTTGAGCCTGACCAATTGGTAAATTACAGACCCATTTAAAATCCCCCCTTTGTCTCTAACAAAACTCTTTCAAGGATTTTAAACAGCTTCGTCACCAACTACAGGACAATAATTTGTTTGCAGTTTTCCAGTCAGGGTTCAGAGCTCACCACAGCACTGAAACTGCACTAGTTCAAGTCCCAAATGATTTGTTATTAGCTGCTGACGATGGATTGATCTCAATCCTGGTTCTGTTGGACCTCAGTGCAGCGTTGGACACCATTGACCACAACATTCTACTGCAGAGGTTAGAATGTGATGTAGGTGTCAGAGGGACAGCCCTCTGCTTTCTTTTTCCGAAATCCTTTCGAATCCGAAAGGATTTTGTCCGTACATTAATTTTACTGGTGTTTACCATTAATTAAAGTCATTTCCACAAATCTGCAGGCTGTGTCTTGTATTGTGAAGGAATTTTTCCATACTTACGTAAAATTCCGAATTTCTTGATGTGGGCACATAGCATTAGGGGATATCGAAAGCCAGAAGCGAAATATTGTCCTTTTTGGTTCACTATGCGGTAAGTAAAGATTGTTTGATAATTATTTTTTTCTTTTGGTTAAACTGGTAAAGATTTAACCAAGATCTTTTTGCTGAAATGGGTTTTCCTAAAACTTACTGTCTATTAAAGGCCACATTATGGTTATGCTCGGCAGTAAAACCTGTAGTAACTGTAGCTGCATCAGTCTAAAAGTTTTAACCGACTTTGGTTACATTTCAACTGTAAATAAGTGTATTATAGTAGTTACTTGTGATCAAACAAGAAAAGTGGAGTAAAGTTCCATGTTAAGGCATTTCTCGTCTCCTGCTCCACTACCTTGAAAAATAATGGAGGGTCATTCTAACAATATAAACTACTTCTACCGGAGATTAATTAGCAACTATCACCAGTGTTCTTAAACAATTGTTAAAATAATTATTTCTGCATTAACATTAGATGTAGTACTCCATATGTGCAGTTGTTACTTCCCCGCAGATAGTGAAGCCGCACTGCTCTCTGAAGTCCGCTCTTGATGTTGCAGCAACGCTAAAGCAAAAGGTCATTAGGCCAAAACGTGCCTCCCCATGGTACAATGAAGAACCGCGTTCACATAAAAAAAAAGAGTTAGAAAATTAGAAAGACCATTTTGTCGCTCCCACACGGAGGAATCCCTAAAAGCATGGAGAATCTGCCTACTGTCCTATAAGCAGGCTCTGCGTAAGGCCCAAACCAGATACTATTCAAATGTAATAGAAGTCAACAAAAATAACACTACACTTCTTTTCAGCACTGTAGCCAGGCTAACAAACTGTCACAGCGCAGTAGAGCCCTCAATCCCAGCTACTCTTAGCTCTAGGATAGGTATCTGTTTGTTAATGTAAACCAAAGCTCCTCACCCTGTTCTAAAGTAACCTACGGTGTGCCACAGGGTTCAATTCTCGGTCCAATTCTGTTTACTCTTTATATGCTGCCATTAGGTAACATTATCAGAAAGCATAGCATTAACTTCCACTGCTATGCAGATGACACACAGCTGTATTTATCAATGAAACCCGATCAGACCGATCAAAGCAGACAGACTTGGTGCTCTGTATGTAGGATATAAAAATCTGGATGACACTTAATTATCTGCTTCTTAACCCTGAAAAAAACAAGGTCATCGTACTAGGCCCTAATCATCGCTTTATCTGAGCAGATTATAGTCACACTGGACAACGTCAGTGTAGCCTCCAGCTCCACTGTAAGAAACCTTGGAGTCTTATTTGACCAAGAGCTCTCATTCAAAGCACACATAAATCAAGCCTGTAAAACAGCCTATTTCCATCTGCGTAATATAGCCAAAATCAGAAAGAATTTGCCTAAAAGCGATGCTGAAAAAACTTGTCCATGCGTTTGTAACATCTAGATTAGATTACTGTAACTCCCTGCTGCAGCGTGCGCTAAAAGCGCCATAAAAAGCTTTCAACTGGTTCAAAATGCAGCAGCAAGATTACTAACAGGAACTAAAAGAAGAGAGCACATTACGTTACATGCTCGAGTCTCTTCACTGGCTCCCTGTTGAGTTTGGAATCAAATTCAAAATCCAATTACAAAGCCATAAATGACCTGGCCCCATCCTACCTCAAAGATGCTATAGTATCTTATCATCCAAACAGAGCACTTTGCTCTCAAAATGCTGGACTTCTGGTGGTCCCAAGAGTCTCTAAAAGCACAGTAGGAGGTGGAGCGTTTAGCGTTTACCAAGTTCCTGTGTTGTGGAATCGGCTTCCTGTCCATGTTAAAGAGGCCGACACAGTCTCTTCATTCATGACCAGGCTTAAAACGTTCCTCTTTGAAATCGCTTATGGTCAGGCCAGTTAGGAACAGAAATAAAAACCTACAGTTCCCAGCTATTCTGCCGTAGGAGCAACTATGCTGGGGGAAGTATGGCAGCTTGAGCACTATCCTCTGCTTCTTACTTTTCTATCAAACAATATTTAATATCTAATTTCACTTGTAATTTGTTCATCGCTTTTCCTTCTTTTTCTCCCACTTCCCCGGCGGAAGTGGAGCAGGCACATCGATGACCTGTGGATCCAGATGCTCCTTAACTGCATAGAGAAACGGTCTGCCTGGAGAAACGGTCTCCACTCCATATGAACGGTTCTTCATCGGCCTCGAATAATTGGTTCTCCTCCTGAGTGGGTCTAGCTCCACCGTGTATCTGCAAATTGAGGCGCGTCTGCCTTTCCGTCCGAGGGAGTCGGATCTCTCCTTCACTGTGGAACTCCTACAGGTTTCTACTTTTTCCCAAAGAGTTTTGGTAGTTTTTCCTGGCCGAGAAGGAGGGTCTAAGGACAGGGGAGCTTGGGATATCTGTCTAAGGACACAGGATGCTGGGACATTTCCAAGTCCCTATGAACATTGTTTATTTTGTTTTCCACTGTAGCCCCTCGAAGGCAACTACTGTTGTGATTTTGGGCGTTACAAAAATAAATTTAATTGAATTGAAGTAACAAACATTATGCCCACGACTAGCAAAGCGTTTGGTAAAATGACAATGGCAAAGGCAATAAAGACTATTTTTTCCACTCAATTTTGGAACAATGTATTTGGGCCTCAAAGCTCCGGCTATGGACATAATGGATGGACATCTCTGAAACATACTTTTGGCCTCCGAGAAGAAGGCACTCACTAAAACATGGATGGCACAAATCGCTCCAATGATTACGGACTGAACGGAGATCATAATTGACATATGCACCATGGAAAAAATAACCGCTGGACTCAACTTGAAAATAGACAAATTCAACAAACTAATTTTGTTCTTTACTTGTCTTGAGTTCTCTATGGGAGAGATAGAAGGGCACAGGAGAGAGAAAGAGAAAAAAGTACTGTAATACATTTTGTTGATCAATAATCTAATCATTTCTGGTACTCTGTGTGCGATCAGCTTGATTCATTGAGTTACTCCGTCCTACAGAGAAAAGTTCCTGTTTCCTTGATTGAATCTCCAAAAGTTTTTTGCATCTCCGTGGTCCGAAATAAGATGTTACGGTTTAGATCTGTGAGTGGCACCATGCTGTGCTCAAGTCTTTGTTCGAGTCCTTTCATCCTTACACTCAAATCCAAAAACCCTTTGATGTTGATGTCAGACAGTTGCTGGGTGAATTTTTCTGTATCCCCAAATTTCCGATAGACCAAGGCTACTCCAAGCCCAATTATTAGGAATCCCGCAATCATAATCACTTTTATCACCGATCCGCCACTCATCCCTGATGAGATCTCCAGAACACCGGAGGCTTCGCTCTCTGCGCGGCCGGGCGGAAGTGAACGAAGACGACGCCGAGATCGTAAGCAAAGGCGGGGGAAGCGCGGAGGACTGAGAGCTAACACCACACCGGCTCTCTCTGCCCAGCATCTTCCTCGCTAATGTGAGATCTCTGGTGAACAAAATGGAGGAGATACGACTCCGCTTCACCAAAAACAAAAGACTTCTGCACTGCAACGTCATGGTTTTCACCAAATCATGGCTACATGGAGGTGTACCGGACAGTGCTATCGAGCTAGCCGGACGCTACACACACCGCGCGGATAGATCAGCAGAAGACTCCGGTAAGACCAGAGGTGGAGGACTGTGCATTTATGTCAACAAGGCTTGGTGTACGGACTCTGTTACTCTTGGAAGTCACTGCTCAGCTAACCTAGAGTTGATCATGGTTAAGTGTAGACCTTTCTATCTGCCACGGGAGTTTACGTCCACCATCATCACCGCTGCTTATATTCCTCCGGATGCTAATGCTAAGCTAGCAATGAAGGAACTTCATGCTGCCATTAGTAAACAACAGACTGACCACCCGGAGGCTGCCTTTATTGTTGCGGGGGATTTTAATCATTCCAACTTAAAGTCAGTGCTCCCCAAATTCTACCAGCATGTTTCCTGCCACACGAGAGGGAACAAAACTTTGGACCATGTTTACACTAACATGGCTGCTGCCTACACCGCGACCCCCCTCCCCCACCTCGGACAGTCTTGTTCCTCACCCCCAAATACTTACCCCTCATCAACCGTGTGAAGCCATCACTGAGGACCATCAAGGTGTGGCCAGCGGGGGCAGACTCTGTACTCCAGGACAAGTTTCAACACATGGACTGGAGTTTGTTTGCTTCTCAGGCCACATGTGGCTCACACACAGATATTAACATTTATGCTTCCTCTGTCATGGACTACATCACCACCACCATCGATGGCGTCACGACAGAGAAACAGATCACCACATACCCCAACCAGAAGCCATGGATGAGCAAGGAGGTGTGTCTTCTACTTAAGGCCCGTAACACGGCCTTCAGATCAGGGGATGCGCAGGCCTACAGCACATCCAGGACTAACCTGAGGAAGGGCATCAAGAAGGCCAAGAACTGCTACAAGCAAAAAATAGAGGGTCACTTCTCAAACTCCGACCCCAGACGCATGTGGCAGGGCATCCAGGCCATCACCGACTACAAACCCCTCAACCTCACTCCCACAGCCACAGATATCTCCTTCCTGAACGAGCTTAACCACTTCTATGCTCACTTCGAGAGGGAAAACAGAGACACCGCCACCAAGACAACACTCCCAGCAGACCACCAGACCACCACGCTCTCCTCCACGGTTGTCTACACAGCACTGAGCCAGATCAACGCACGCAAGGCTGCAGGACCTGACTGCGTTCCTGGACGTGTGCTCAGGGCATGTGCGGAGCAGCTCACTGGGATCTTCACGGACATTTTCAACCTGTCCCTCGCCCAAGCAGCTGTGCCAACATGTTTCAAAACACACATCCATCGTGCCAGTGCTGAAACACTCCAAGCCGACGTGCCTCAATGACTATCGCCCTGTAGCACTCACACCCATCATCATGAAGTGCTTTGAGCGGCTGGTCCTGGCACACCTGAAGGACTACCTCCACCCACAACTGGACCCATACCAGTTTGCCTACCGCAGCAATAGAAGCATAGACGATGCAGTCTCCACAGCACTGCACTCTGTGCTCACACACCTGGACAACCCCAACACCTATGCGCGATTGCTGTTTGCTGACTTCAGCTCAGCTTTCAACACCGTCCTCCCCTCCAAGTTAATCACTAAACTTGGAGACCTGGGCATAAACACCTCCCTCTGTAATTGGACTTTGGATTTTCTGACTAACAGACCACAACATGTTAGGTCAGGTCACACCTGCTCCACCGCTGTCTCACTCAGCACTGGTGTGCCACAGAGCTGTGTGCTCAGCCCATTCCTCTACTCCCTCTTCACCTACGACTGCAGACCCGTGCATGGATTTAACTCCATCATCAAGTTCGCGGACGACACCACGGTGATAGGTCTCATCACTAACAACGATGAGACAGCCTACAGGGAAGAGGTACAGCACCTGACCACGTGGTGCGCCGAAAATAACCTGCTCCTAAACACCAGCAAAACCAAGGAGCTCATCGTGGACTTCAGGAAGGAGAAAGGAGGCATGCATGCACCCATCCACATCAATGGGATGGACGTTGAGCGTGTCTCCAGCTTCAAGTTTCTGGGGACCCACATCTCGGAAGACCTGTCCTGGACCACCAACACCTCCAGCCTTGTCAAGAGGGCTCACCAGCGCCTCTTCTTCCTCAGGACACTGAAGAAAAACCATCTGTCTTCAGCCATCCTGGTGAACTTCTACCGCTGCGTGATCGAGAGCATCCTAACAAACTGTATCACAGTCTGGTATGGGGAGCTGCTCTGTTGCGGAGCGCAAAGGACTGCAGCGGGTGGTGAAAACTGCCCAACGCATCACAGGAACTCCACTTCCAGCCATTGAGGAAGTCCAGAGAAAACACTGTCTACGTCGAGCTCGCAGCATTTTCAAGGACGCTTCCCACCCTGCACACAGACTGTTCTCCCTCCTGCCCTCAGGCAGTCGCTTCAAGTGCCCCCGGACAAGGACTAGCAGACTGAGGAACAGTTTCTTCCCCCGAGCTGTGTCCTTATTGAACTCTGCCCCATGCCGATGAACCCCCCCCCCCCTCCCCACTCCCCAACCACCACCACCCACACAAACTCGTCATCTCCCCCCACTGTCCAAAGACGGTAAACCAGCACTACTGGACCTTTCTGCACTCAAACACTTTGGATTCTGGTTGCACTGAAAACCGTACTGCACATTGCACTAGTCTAGTAATGTTAGGCAGCTACTATTTATTATTATGCACTATTTAATGTTCACTCAATCTGTACTACTTAACTTATCATATGCCCATTTGCTTTTGTAAATTATGTCTATAGCCCCTGTTTATAGTCTACATACAGTTAATTTACAATATATATAATATGCACTTTACCTCAATCAATCTGTATATTTGTACTTATATACAACAGCTCCTTATTTTAGCTATCACCTATTTATTGTATATTGTACTTACTATTATTGCACTCTGGTTGGATGCTAAACTGCATTTCGTTGCTTTGTACTTGTACATGTGTAATGACAATAAAGTTGAATCTAATCTAATCTAAATCCAAATACGAATAGGTCTTCCACATCTTCTATGAGCAGGGGCTCGATGCATTGGACCTGCCAGTTGTTCCAATAGTACGTACCCCGCAGTGGACGTTCCGTCGGGACAGGTGGCTTCTCCCGGGGAAGCTTTTCTCTGGGGAAAAACTTTATCCAATGCACTCAGAGACGAAGTAATAAGATTCATTGTTTCAGAGAACAACAGGTGATCTGACGCACTGTTATTTAGAGAGAAAAAAGAGAAAAAAACACGACGATAGAGGCAAAAGTAGCAGGCAGCGGGGGAGCAGAGGAAAACACGTCTGCACTCAAGGAGAGCTGAGACAAAAAATCTCTGATGAAATCTCCACTGTCTTCTGGGCGTTGAACTCCAGGTTGACACCAGCCGGTCCACCTCCCTCCTGTAGACAGACTCATCCACGTCCGAGGATGAGCACGATGAGGGTGGTGTCGTCTGCAAACTTGATCAATTTTACGGAGTCGTGGCTGGAGGTGCAGCAGTTTGTGTACAGGGATGGAGAGAAGGCCTAAATCCATGTTTATAATATTAATTGTGTGACATGTCAGAGTGGTGGTACCTTTAAGTTGCTTTGGAGGCGGTGCGGACCTTACCTTTAAATGTAGGTACGCGCAGCGCGCGCGACACACCCACCTCTTTGTCTCGAGTGGGCTTTGCGGTGGCAGCGTGGAGTGCCACAGCTGAACCGGGTTTGGGCCAAGATTGTCTCAAATCCCATTCACATCCTTCGTGTTAATAAGGTTAGTCCCCAAGTTCCCTCTCGTGTCAAGCTTTTAGGACGAGCTCAACTCTTGTCTCCCGTTTAGGGCTTTACCAGCCTGGCGCTACTGCGCCCGCTTTTTCCCTCTCCGCGTCAGGAGGGTGTGTGCCTTGGCACGCAGTGCGGTTTCGGGGCTCTCCTCGGGTAAGTGCGCTCATTGTCCTGCTTGCGTAGCGGTCTTTGGGCCGCTGCTGATTTAAATTCTCCTACAGAGCCTGGGCTGCTGGGATTACGCCGCGATTCCTCCGCGGCTTTCCCCCTTCTTTTTGCTGCCCGTGGGTGCGCACTCCTCTGTCGGCAGGTAAGATACCGATAGTTTACACCGTAGTTCACACACTGCCTCCAGTAACGCCCGTGTGTCATTTCATAGGCACGAGGCGTTTGACGTGCAGCCGCTCTCCAGGCTGCCACCTCCTGTGAGAGGGGCCGTTGTTTTTTGTCCCTTTTTTTAATATTGCACACTTGCACACACGCATTTTATTCTTGCAAAACTTCATGTGGACTGTGTATAGAGGCACAAGCGCAGGCACCACGCACTTTACACAAAAAGAGGTTCGAGCAAATAACAAACGGTTGCTGTGTCGTTACAAATTTAATTTGGGTAAGTCCCGCCTGTGTGTTGCATGTATGTTATTTTGCCATTTAGTTGCTTTGCTGATTTTGTTTATTTTGCATGGCTTGCAGTGTTTGCATTTTTGCTTGAATTGCTTATTTTGTCAACATATATGTGTGTGTCTCAGTAATTTGCCACTGTACACTATTTAAATTTTAACTCGCTTTAACTCTGCTTGTTTTTACCTACTGTGATATTTAAAATAAAATGTATTTTGTTATCAATCCACCTCTCTTTATGGTCCAGACCTAGCGCGGCCTTATTTTAGTTAAATCGGAGCTTTAATCGTGGTCCCAGGGCCTTATCCCCTGGGTGGCGTTGTTGGGATTGCTTATTTTAGGTCTTCTATCCACCGCTCATGTCACAATCTGGCGTTGCGTTGGCAGGATCGGACATAAAGTAGAGGTGTGATTTATCTGTGCATTGTGATTAGTTTGCACCATTGTTTGTTTACTGTACTTTCCCCCTTTGATCACGTGTGGATATTTAAGTTAATTGGACAAAACAACGGCATTCTTTCAGACCCAAAAAACTCGAGGTTAGTAAAAAAAAAAAAAAAAAAAATCAGTCTTTGCCTGAAGGTTGGGGGGTGTACTCACGACCAGTATGGAAGAGGAGCTTCGTCAGCTCCGAGAGCAATTGTTGCAGCTTAAAGCGGACAATGAGCGACTTCACCGGGAGAGGGTCCTGGTCCAAGCTGGCCCTAGTGGAGCTGACCAAGTCCCAGGCACCCCATCTGGAAATGCTTTTCTGCCTAATGCTCCTTCCACTGAGCGCGTGCTAGTAATGTCCAGGACCGTAAGTGTCCCTTGTTCAGTGGCAAGTCTGGTCTTTCCCTGGACGAGTGGACAGAGGGAGATTCAGGCTTGTATGCGAGCTCGTCACATCTTTGGCAGGGATCAAGCATTCTTCCTCCTTGACCACTTGGAAGGGGAGGCTAGGAGCGAAATTAAGTTTCGCCCAGCAGAGGTTAAGGAAGACCCTGCCCAGATCCTGAGCGTCCTTCAGGAGCTTTATGGTTGCTCAGCACCATATGTAACACTCCAACAGTTCTTCTTTTTACGAAGACAGCAGGATGGGGAAACATTGCAGGAGTTTTCCCTGGCTCTCATGTCACTGATGGAGCAGGTAAAGCAGGCTACACCAGAGGGTGTGCCTAATGCTGCCGTGCTCCTGCGTGATCAATTTATAGAGCATGTGATCGACAGTGCTCTACGTAGGGAGTTAAAGCGGTTTGTTCGCGATCATCCAACCTCTACACTGTTGCAGGTACGTACTGAAGCCCTTCGGTGGGAGCGAGAAGGACTCCCCAGTGCTCAGCGTTGAGAGAAGTTTCTCCCTCCCTTTGATCCATGGCCTTCAATATGAGTCCGGGGAAGTGCGCGTCCACCTCTGCTGCCAACACCAGCTCCAGTGTCTGTCTAAGTGAAGTCATGGAACTGCTGAGGTGTCAGCAGGAGCAGTTGACTCGGCTCACCGAAACCGTGGCTACCCTTCAGACCTCACGGCCAAGTGGTAGGCACCGCGTAGTAGTATTATCTGTAGAAGGTGTTACCAGTCTGGCCACTATGCCAGTGAGTGCGATGGAGAGCGTTGCCCCGTTTCGTGGCCGTGATAATTCACTCTCTGGACCCACACACCTGGTAGGCCCGCAGGGAAACTGAAGCCCTCTGAACCGCTGAGCCACGGTTTGGGAGGGGAGTCCACAGGCTCACAACTAGAGGAAATGTCAGGGTTAATGGCCTCATGCCCAAACCGTTAAGGTTGACATGGTGGGGTCATGGTTTCTTGTTTGCTGGACACTGGGTCTATGGTGTCCACCATTACTGAAAGCTTTTTCAGGGAGTACTTCGAGCCTTGGGGCCCTAATCGCCTCCAGTCCTGCCACTGGCTGCAGCTGCGGGCAGCCAATGGGCTGGAAATCCCGTATGTGGGTTATCTAGAGCTAGATGTGGCATTTTGTGATAAAGTGGTCCCCACCTGTGGCATTTTGGTTGTAAAGGATTCCCCAGGCCCTGGCTCTTCAGTCCCTGGCATTTTAGGAATGAATATAATCCGCCGTTGCTACAGGAGCTTTTTGGGGCCCATGGCCTCTCTCTTTTTTCAAACTGCCTGCGATAGTACAAGCACCAGGCCCTGTCATCGAGGCCCTACAGAAAGTGCCACCGAGCAGCGGCTCGTGAACCAGGGCCTTTTACCGGTACTGTTAAAGTGCGGGGTTCACGAGTGGTACGGATACCGGCGGCACTACAAAGTTAGTGGCCAGCACCTGTCCTGAAACATTTTGCAGGTGGAGCTGTCCTGTTTGAGCCCCCTGACTCCGGCCTGCCAGCGGGATTACTAGTCTCTCCCTGTCTGGTGCGGGTTGAACGAGGGACTGTTTACATCCCTGTGGTGAATGTAGGGGTGGCTGATGCCCTCTTGTACCCTCGAACTAATCTTGGAGTCCTTAGTAGGCTGAGGTGGTGAGTCTCCCTGCAGGGATCACGGAGGTTAACACAGTCACCGCCACAGTGCGGTCCCAGGCAGTTGCCCGAGGAGAACAGGACAGATTGGATGCAGTGGATCTATCAGCACTGGATGCTGAGGAACAGTCAGAGGTCAGATCTTTGTTGGGGTTACCGGGCTGTGTTCTCTGCACATGACGGAGACCTCGGGCACACCAATCTGATCACTCATGAAATCCCTTTGCTGGACGATGTGCCTATCAGACAACGCTATAGGCGTATTCCACCATCAGAATATGAGGCAGTAAAGGCCCATATTAACCAGCTCCTCGATGCGCAGGTTATCAGGGAAAGTAGCAGTCCTTATGCTTCCCCCATCGTTCTGGTCCGTAAGAAGGACGGTAGCCTGCGCCTTTGTGTGGACTACCGCCTTCTGAACGGCAAGACCAGAAAGGACGCCTTTCCTCTTCCGCGCATTGAGGAGAGTCTGGACGCGTTGTCAGGGGGCCCGCTGGTTCTCAACCATTGATTTGGCCAGTGGATACCATCAAGTCCCAGTGGCGGAGCAAGACAAGCCGAAGACAGCCTTTTGTACACCTTTTGGCCTCTTTGAATTCAATCGTATGCCCTTCGGCTTGTGCAACGCCCCAAGCACGTTCCAACGCTTGATGCAGAGGTTGTTTGGAGACCAACAATGTCAGTCGCTTCTGTTATATCTTGACGACATTGTTGTGTTCTCCTCTTCAGTAGCGCAGCATGTGGAGAGGCTGGATTTGGTCCTAGGACGCCTTCAACAAGAAGGGTTGAAGGTCAAATTGGAAAAATGTTCCTTTTTCCAACCAAAGGTCAAATATTTGGGGCATGTAATCTCCCAAGAGGGTGTCTCGACTGACCCTTCCAAAATCGAGGCGGTAGCCGAGTGGGGACGGCCCCAACATGTCACCGAGCTGCGATCCTTTCTCGGATTTGCCAGCTATTATCGCCGCTTTGTGGAGGGGTTTGCCAAATTGGCGGCACCCCTCCACCGGTTGGTGGCGACGGTTGGTGGAACCAAGGTGAAAAGAGGGTCTGGGAAACCTCTGGATGAGGTGTGGACCCCGCAGTGTGAAGACAGCTTTGAGGCCTTAAAGGCTAAGCTGGTCTCTGCTCCTGTGCTCGCATATGCCGATTTCTCCAAGCCCTTTATCTTGGAGACTGACGCGAGGTATAGTGGTCTTGGGGCAGTTCTTTCCCAAGAGACTGATGGGGGTATACGGCCTGTGGCCTATGCAAGCCGTGGTCTGCGGCCCACTGAGCGAAATATGACAAACTACAGCTCCATGAAACTGGAACTGCTTGCGCTGAAGTGGGCCCTGACAGAAAAATTTCGGGTAAGTACTTGCTAGGACATAGGTGCGTGGTTTTCACTGACAACAACCCCTTGAGCTATTTGCAGTCCGCCAAGTTGGGAGCCCTCGAGCATCGGTGGGCCGCTCAACTTGCTGCCTTTGACTTTGAAATAAAATACAGGTCAGGACGCAGTAATGGTAATGCCGATGCTCTGTCTAGGCAGTACTTGACCTCCTCGGAGATGGCTGCTCGTGTAATACCTGGCAGCATTGTCCCACTGGCACTTCAACAAGCAGTGGAGCCTCGGGTTGTCACTCAGTCTTTGATATCTGTTTTCCTGGTCGCTCCCTGGCTGATATCCGTGCTCTGCAGGAGGCTGACCATTGTTTGGGGGAGTTCCTGGTGTTTTGGAGGAAACGGGAAAAGCCCACTCCAGACGAACGCCGTCGGATTTCCAAGTCACGATTGTCTCCTCCAGCAGTGGGATCGGTTGGTGGAGCAAGAAGGGGTGCTGTATCGTAGGCTATTTCGGCCCGATGGTAGGGAAGAATTACTCCAGCTCCTCCTACCAGCTGCACTCCGGGAACAGACCCTAGGGATGCTCCACCAAGAACATGGTCATCAGGGTATTGAGAGGACCTCAGAATTGGTGCGCCAGCGATGTTACTGGCCCAGAATGTCTACTCACATTAAGCAGTGGGTACAGCAGTGTGAAAGGTGCCAGGCAGCGAAGGATTCTGCACCGGTGCCCCACAGCTATATGGGTCATCTACTCGCTTCACATCCCAACGAAATTTTGGCCATTGATTTCACGGTGCTTGAACCAACCCGTAATGGAATTGAGAACGTGTTGGTAATGACTGATGTATTCACAAAGTACACAGTGGTGGTCCCCACTCAAGACCAACGTGCCCCTACGGTGGCCCAGGTCATTACGCAGGAGTGGTTCTTTAGGTTTGGTGTACCCAGTCGTATACATTCGGATCAAGGGAGATGCTTTGAGGGTGCATTACTTCACCAGCTTTGTGAACTGTACCATGTGGAGAAATCGCGGACCACAGCATATCACCCTGCGGGAACGGGCAATGTGAGCGGTTTAACCGCACTCTCCATAATCTCCTGCGAACTCTGCCACCGTCGCGGAAGCAGGATTGGGCTGCATGTCTCCCCCAAGTGCTCTTTTCTTACAACACCACACCTCACCAGAGCACTGGCGAGTCTCCCTTTTATTGATGTTTGGGCGTGAGCCTAAGCTCCCATTGACTTTTCTTTGGGTCATGTGCAGGAGCCCCGGCCCGGACTGTTCAAAACTGGGGTGACGGAACATTGCTCGAGGCTCCGGGTGGGCCTTTGCTGGTGCCCGTGGGCGGTTGTGTACAAATGCTGGTCGTAGAAAGGAGAGACATGACTGCCGTGTACGGGAGGCCCCTTGCAGGTTGGTCAGCTCGTCTATCTCAGGGACCATGGGGCCAGGGGACGCCATAAAATTCAAGACATTGGCGCCTGCCTTTGTACCAGGTCCTGAAGGTCCCTGTAGGGGATGGGCCGGTCTACACCATTCTCCCGCGAATAATTTGCAGGCAACTCGTAACGTGCATCGAGATATGCTAAAGCCCAGGTCAGGGCGGACTTTCACTGGGACCACCTCCGGATAGAACGCCTGCCGAGCATTCGGGTAGTGACTGCTCAAGGGACAGTGACTCATGGTGTTTAGTCACTGGCGATTCAGGGACTTTAATCCCAGTGCGTTCCTCAGACCCTGGCCCTTCTGGGGTCCCTGAGGATCCTCCCTCAGAAGGTGCCATGACGGGAAGCAGTGGGGTTGAGGTGCCGCAACCTAGATCCAGTCAGCCTGTCCTGCGTCGCACTACTCGCGCTACCCTGGACAGCATTCTAACCTCCACCACCCCCTCGTGTTCTGGTGATCCTTCCATTGGCTGTACGTAAGGTTAAGTTTCCAAGTTTTAGAGCTGCTTGTTGGGTCGGGCGCCGACAAATCAAAGGGGGTAGAATGTGACATGTCAGAGGGTGGTACCTTTAAGTTGCTTTTGGGCGGTGCGGACCTTACCTTTAAATGTAGGTAACGCGCGCGCGCGACACACCACCTCTTTGTCTCGAGTGGGCTTTCCGGTGCAGCGTGAGTGCCACAGCTGGCCCGGTTTGGCCAAGATTGTCTCAAATCCATTCACATCCTTCGTGTTAATAATTAGTCCCCAAGTTCCCTCTCTGTCAAGCTTTTAGGACGAGCTCAACTCTTGTCTCCCGTTTAGGGCTTTACCAGCCTGGCGCTACTGCGCCGCTTTTCCCTCTCCGCGTCAGGGTGTGTGCCTTGGGCACGCAGTGCGGTCGGGCTCTCCTCGGGTAAGTGCGCTCATTGTCCTGCTTGCGTAGCGTCTTTGGGCCGCTGCTGATTTAAATTCTCCTACAGAGCCTGGGCTGCTGGATTACGCCGCGATTCCTCCGCGGCTTTTCCCCTTCTTTTTGCTGCCCGTGGGTGCGCACTCCTCTGTCGGCAGGTAAGATACCGTGTTACACCGTAGTTCACACACTGCCTCCAGTAACGCCCGTGTGTCATTTCATAGGCACGAGGCGTTTGACGTGCAGTCCGCTCTCCAGGCTGCCACCTCCTGTGAGAGGGCCGTTGTTTGTCCCTTTTTTTAATATTGCACACTTGCACACACGCATTTTATTCTGCAAAACTTCATGTGGACTGTGTATAGAGACACAAGCGCAGCACCACGCACTTTACACAAAAGAGGTTCGAGCAGAATAACAAACGGTTGCTGTGTCGTTACAAATTTAATTTGGGTAGTCCGCCTGTGTGTTGCATGTATGGTATTTTGCCATTTAGTTGCTTTGCTGATTTTTTTATTTTCAGGCTTGCAGTGTTTGCATTTTTGCTTGAATTGCTTATTTTGTCAACATATATGTGTGTGTCTCAGTAATTGCCACTGTACACTATTTCAATTTTAACTCGCTTAACTCTGCTTGTTTTTACCTACTGTGATATTTAAAAATAAAATGTATTTTGTTATCAATCCACCTCTCTTTATGGTCCAGACCTTAGCGCGGCCTTATTTTAGTTAAATCGGAGCTTTAATCGTGGTCCCAGGGCCTTATCCCCTGGTGGCGTTGTTGGGATTGCTTATTTTAGGTCTTCTATCCACCGCTCATGTCACAATCGTAATGTAGGAAAGAGAAGGGGGAGAGAGGGAACGAGTAGAAAGAGGGAGGAGAGGGAGAGAGAAAGACTACCTGAGAGGAGAGTGAAACTGAGAGGAGAGTGAAACTGAGAGGAGAGAGGGGGAAAATCAGAGAACGGAGAGCAAGCAAGGGGGGGATAGAAGAGACAACTAAGAAGAGGGTGAGACAGTATGAGATGGAAGGGAAGGCGATAGAGGAAAGATGAGGGTTATTACATGAGGATTCAATTTTAATACTGCAGAGGAATTGCATACTGTACATTTTAAAACCAACGCCTGATCAAATTGCTCTATGCAGTCTCTCAGTTCATTTGAGTCAGAGTTTTTTTTGCCACAAACTTTAATACAAACCTGAAATCTTGAAATCTGCTCCTCATGAAACATCTACATTCAAAATTAATAAATAGTAATAGTAAACCCAGTCTATGGTTGTGGCCCTGAATATTCCTTAGTTTATTTCTGCCATGGGCCAGCCCTGGTCTCTTGTTCGATTCCTGGAGTGTGCAGGGTCTTTTTCTCTCTCTCTCTCTCTCCCTCCTTCATTGTGGTATTGACAGAGGATTGTGTTTTAACGGTGGGCAGGATGAAGCTTATCTGTCTCAACGCTGCAGCTTGTAAAACAAAGTGTGAACACCAATGTTATCTCTCTGTCTCTCCCCTCTTTACCTCTCTCTCTCTCTCTCTCTCTCTCTCTCTCCCCATTCCTCTCACTCATCCTTGTCCTCTTGTTCCCTTTTCCCTCTCCGCTATCTCCAACCCCTCGCTCTCCCTCTCTTTTCCTCTCTCCACTCTCACTCACTCTCCCTTGTTCTCCCCATCTCTTACTCCCTCCCCCCTCTCTCTTTCCCACCTCACTCGCTCTCTCTGGTTGCTGATAAATGGCGTTGCACGTTAGTTCAGCTTAGAATTAGGCTGAGCAGCAATTAAACACAGCAATAATAGCTTCAGGGGGTCTTGTAATGACACACAACACTGTGGAGGGTCTCAGCCATGATTTAAACAGGAACTAGCTAACATTAAACATTTACAAAACTAGATTGTGTAAATAATATTATATTGCTAATAACATTGGGACAGTAGAATAATAGCATTTTATCTAATCAAGATCCAATTGTTTCAAATGGATCTATTTTTATTGCAGTCCAGCCTTTTATTTAGCTTCAATCACACTTTTTTGATGAATTCTGTTGACAAGTTCATCTTCGCTGCTTCTGAGCTTCACAAAAATATTTGGTTTCAAAAATTTAACCAAATTATGACATCATTTGTGGCCAGTAGCAGTAGTTCACGGGGTATGATTGGTGCTTGGATCAGGACTAAACCAAAGCTAAAGCGGGATTAAAATCAGATATAATCTTATACATGCTGCATGTTTGACACCCCTGGTGTAGATTGAGTCCTAAATTTGAAAAATATCAAGTATCTTGGGAGATGTTTGTGAGAAATACACTAGTACAAAGCACTGCACATATACCATTTGCTCATTTTGACAATTAAAATTATGACATTGATAAAATTGTAATCAATTGTGTATCATTCTGGGTGGTTTTAACTAGGGGAATCTCAGCCACGAACTACCAAAGTACAGCCAGTTTATTAAAGTTCTGACCAGAGAGCAGAGCACGTTGGATCACTGTTACACAACAGTTAGCAAAGCCTTTAGCACCGTGGCCCGAGCTACTCTGGGCTTTTCAGATCACGCCATGATTCACTTGATCCCACATACAGACAGAGGCTGAAGCTCTCAAAACCTGCAGTGAGGACCTCTAAGAAGTGGACCAATAAGGCAGTGGAGGAGCTACATGCATGTTTGGACACCATAGACTGAGAGGTTTTCAGAGCTGACACAGATAGTTTGGATGAGTACACGGACACTGTGACGTCATACATTCAATTCTGTGAGGACAGCATTATACCAAAACACACACCAAAGTCACTTTCAATAATGACAAACCTTGGTTCACAACTAAAGTGAGGCAGTTAAGGCAGCAGAAGGAGGCAGCACACAGGGCTGGTGACAGAGATACAAAGTATGGATTTGGCAGGGAGGTGTCCAGAGCTAGATCACACCACAATACTTGTCTGAAGCAGCAGTTCTCTGACAACAACCCCGCCTATGTGTGGAGTGGGATTTGGCTTCTCACCAATCATAAGCCCCGAGCCCCCCCATTTCTGCAAATGACCGAAAACTGGCTGAGCAACTTAACGCCTTCTACTCCAGGTGTGATGTGACCACCCCTTCCCCCACGGTGGCCACCTCTGGGAACCCCGGTCCCCCCACCTCCCCCACCACTGTCTCAGTTCAGGCACAGGATGTAAACAGACTATTTCGGAAAGCCAACCCCCGAAAAGCTGCTGGACCAGATGGTGTTTCTCCCGCCACCTTAAGACAATGCGCAGGAGTGCTGTCCCCTGACTTTACAGACATTTTTAACACCTCCCTGGAGTCATGCCATGTCCCAGCCTGCTTCATGTTGTCCATCATTGTTCCTGTCGGCAAGAAGCCCAGGATAACTGGCCTTAATGACTACAGGCCTGTGGCGCTGACATCTGTAGTCGCCTGGTCTTGCCCCACCTCAAGTCCTTCACCTCCTCCCTGCTGGACCCCCAGCAGTACGTCTACAGAGCCTACAGGTCTGTAGACGACGCCATCAATCTGGCACTCCACTTCATCTTGCAGAATCTGGACCTCCCTGGGAACCTATGCCAGGATCCTGTTTGTGGACTTCAGCTCTGCATTCAACACCATCCTCCCTGCTCCGCTCCAGGACAAGCTCTCCCAGTTCAACGTGCCTAAACTCCACATGCAGGTGGATCACTGACTTCCTGACGGATCGGAGGCAGTGCGTGTGGCTGGGGAAGAATGTCTCAGACACTCCGACAGCACAGGAGCTCCACAGGGCTGTGTACTTTCTCCTCTGCTCTTCTCCCTGTACCCAAACAGCTGCACCTCCAGCCATGACTCCGTAAAATTGATCAAGTTTGTGGACAACACCACCCTCAACGGGCTCACCTCGACAACCTGGAGTTCAACGCCCAGAAGACAGTGGAGATGATCGTGGACTTCAGGAAAGTCACAGCCCCCCAGCCCCCCTTGTCATGACAGACTCCCCCATCACCACCGTGGACTTCTTCCGCTTCCTGGCACCACCATCACCCAGGACCTCAAGTGGGAGCCCTCCATCAGCTCCCTCATCAAGAAGGCCCAGCAGAGGATGTACTTCCTGCGGCAGCTGAGGAAAGCCAAGCTGCCAGTGCAGATGATGGTGCAGTTTTACACGGCCATCATTGAGTCCATCCTCACCTCCTCCATCACCGTGTGGTACGCTGGAGCCACAGCCAGGGACACACAGAGACTACAGCGCATTGTGCGTTCTGCTGAGAAGGTGATTGGCTGCAGACTTCCATCTCTGCAGGACCTGTACGTCTCCAGGGCTCTGGGACGAGCAGGTCGGATCACAGCTGACCCTTCTCACCCTGGACATGGACTATTTGAACCACTCCCCTCAGGCAGGAGGCTACGGTCTATCCGGACCAGAACCTCCCGCCACAAGAATAGTTTCCTTCCCTCTGCTGTTGGACTCATGAACACTTCTAAACACCTGCCACTTTAACCACAACTATTCATCACTCACTGCACTGTCACTTTCTGCACTACAACTTTAAACTTAACTGTAAACTTGTGAACATAGCAATGCCTATTTTTATTTTTATTTTTATTTTATACTATAGTGATTTTAAATTGTCCCTTAAATGCATGCCCTTTTGTTTGATTGAATATATGTTGTTTTATTATTGCTCAGTGTTTTGTGTTGCACCTTCATGCCGAGACAAGTTCCTATGCCTGTGAAGTTTGTTCATTGACAATGGCAATAAACCCCTTTCTGATTCTGATTCTCTACACTTGAAGTTTTTAGCCTTTTTTTTAAAACTACACTTTTTGTTCTGTTTATTGTCAGTCTTTACACAACCTTTAAACTTTGTCTAAAACTGTCTTTACATTTCATGGAAAGTAACAACCTGTTTGGGTTTGAACTCACAACACTGCAATCAGCTGGCTGTGACGTAACCGCTCGACCACCGGCAAGTACCCAAACATTACCACTGTTTTCTGGGCAAAGGACCCTTTAATCTATTGGAAAGAGAGCTGTGCTATTTCCCCATTTGTTTATATTGTCCAAAAAAAACCTGTGCATGCCAGCAACAAGTGTACCATGTGAAAGACTTTTTTCTAAGGCAGGAGAAGCGCGCACACACACAAGCACACACACAGTGTCTAACCAGGAGGGAGGAGCAGGCTTAAATGCAGGCAGAGTTGTCACAGGTATGAGAGTTGGCCTGATAAGGAGGTGTGGCTGACTGGCAGAGTGGAAAGATACCAGCAGATGAGCTGACTGTGACAGAAATAAAGTAAAACAATAGAACAGAGTTTGTCTTTTCTCAAAAGTGAATGGTTTAATTCTGTTGTCCAATCAGAATTAACTCTGTTCTTGCACCCAAAACATTTCTGTTGTCAAGATGTTGCTTGCTGCTCACCCTTCCTAATCTCAAGGTCCCACCAAGGGATTCACAGTCATTTTATAGAATACAGGTCAAACAGGTCAAATGACATACGTCTCACGCACAAGAACAAAGGGGAGAGAGTTGTTGATTACATTTGCTTTCTGGCAGTCTGGTGCTGGAAAGAGACAATGTACTGGTGTGAAAGCCCAAAACTAAGCATGGCCTGAGACTTCCTGGCCACCCCGAGAAGTCAGCCAAACAGACAGAGACAGGTCTTTGATCAAAAAGAGACACAACAGACATGCGATAATCAGGAATACACTAACAGTATGGTCTAGGTTCGAGCTGGGGGTGGAAAGTCTATGACTTCACGAAACATAAGGGCAAAATTATATTTTTCCATAACAATGATCACCCCAAGTCTGCTTGCCTACTCATAAACATCACAGGGACTTATAAAGATGTTAAATACGGTTATTACTACTTTGATTTAGCTCTGTAGCAATCTTTGTATTCTTTATGAACAATTAAAATTATTGAACATTTGCGACAAATTGCAAGTTTCCATCTCTTAATTTGCTCATAAAAAATAAAACATAAATTGGCCATAATATTTTTCACAACACAACTTCCCAGTCTCTTCTTAACTCTTCAAATCTGCAGAATACATCCTTGCCATGGACGCTTTCATGTTCCACAGGAAGTTTCAACATCTGGCACGCGTAGGCAAACCTCATTAAAGAAATCCAGAATCGTCATCTCCGATTTATATTTGATCTCTGTCTTCTCATGTCTGCAGCCTGGATTATCTCATTTCTGGGATGTGATGCTTAAATAAGTGGATAAAACACTGTCGACCATATTGTGTTCTTTGTGGGATGGATATTTAATTAGAAGTGTCTGCTAATAAGATGAGCCATTGGTTTCGTGTGATATCAGAGCATCGTTTAAACACATTTACGGTACAATTGTATTTTACATAGTTATGATGATGAACTCCCTCAACAAACACAAAAGCTGACAAAAAATTTAAACCCCAGATTGTCATTCTTCTTTAGAAATAATACGTGTATTCCTCTTGATATTAGAAAAAAGGTCTCAGGTTGGATTAGGGTGATATTATATATATGCGTTCTACGGGAACAGTCTTAAAACCTCTGAACTCAGTTTCTCTTACAGGAGAAGGATATAAAACTCACCCCTGTCCCAATTATATTCTAAAGTAGGATGGCAATCAATGGATGCGAGAAGAGAAAGCATTGGATTTTGTTATTTATAAGGCTCTCATCAAGATTTCGTTTGCTTGACATCAGATCAGGTATTCAACGATTAAGATCACAGGACATTGTCATTTTAGAGTCTTATCGAATCAACACAGAGTTAGAGAAGGAGTCTTGCAGGAAATGTTCTACCATTATGGAACAAAACCCAAAGACTTTTTTAAATGAAATTACTTTATGCCTTTTAATGAATTCAAAGCCCTTGTTAAAGACTAACAACAGTCCCAATGCTCTTATTTTAAATTATTTTATTTAGTTTTACAATTTTGGTGAAGTTCATAATGTTACTGCCCAGTTGGACATGAGCAGCAGATGTGTCATAGGTAGCGGTAATACCTCTATTTTTACCTAGCAACCAGACTGTAAACAAGGGCCAAAATCCATAATGTCATAATTTGTCAAATAATAATGCCTGACCTTTAGTTTGTTAAATGATTAAATGAT